>JAPYZK010001315.1:0-18580 GCA_030522785.1 Platygaster equestris | reverse complement strand
AGGAATTTTCGACTATTTTTCGTAGTTTTTAGAATCGGGAGAAAAGTTCCGAAAATTGTTCGAACCATAACGAATTTTACTTAATTTGGGGACACTAACGAAATTAGAAATCTCTAGATTTTGGATATTTTTTAAACTTCTGAAAATTTTTTAATTTTCCAAGTTCAAAATGACCGAGAATTTGAAGATTCCTCCTATATGTGCATTTATTGAATTTCGAATTAATTTTATTTCATTCATCGTATTTACTTAATTTAGTCATAGTTATTTATTGTAAAATTTTTTTGGTCCGTTTTCAGGATTTTGAAAATTATTTCGAAGAGTTTTCGAGAATTTCAGGGACTTGGAAACTATTTTTCGTAATTCTATAAATTTTTTGTAAAAATTTCGTCGCACTGTACAAATTTGAGGAAAATGAGAAATTTTCGTCTTTTTTTCGTAGTTTTTCGAATCTGTGGAAAAGTTAAAAAATTTTTTCGAACCATAATGAATTTTACTCAATTTGGAGACACGAACAAAATTAATTAGAAATCTCTAGAATTTTGGCTATTTTTTAGACTTCTGAATTTTTCAAATTTCGCAAATGCAAAATGATCGGGAATTGAAAATACCCCCTGTATGTACGTATCTTGAATTTCGAATTAATTTTATTTCGTTTATCGTATTTACTTGATTTAATAATCTTATTGATTGTAAAATTGTGTTCGCAGCGATGAAGCCGCACGAGATTCAAGAAAAGCTGGGTCTCACGAGAATACGAGACAGGAATTGGTACGTGCAGCCCTCGTGCGCGACCACCGGTGACGGCCTGTACGAGGGCCTCACGTGGTTGACGAGCAATCATAAATTATGAGCGAGTAGTTAGACGCGTTTCCCCCGGGACTCGCACCCCCGCCTCCGTAACCCCGTCGCACTCACTATTAACCAAAAAACAAAAAAGCAACAACCAGGATTGCGGGGTCATCGAACAAAGGACGAAAAAAAACAATTTTTTTCTCCCTCTTTGACCGGTGATTTTGGGAACAGCGCTCATGTTTTCAAGATTTGTATTATACGCGAGCAAGGAAAAAAACAGCAACACGAACGGTTCATTCTACGAAATGCACTCGTGTACTCTCGATGATTTTTCGAGGGCACTGAATAACTGCACATTAACTCTTATTGTAACTATCGATTAATAAACAGTAACTGTACTAATTATAGATACAGATTGATTTTTTTTGTTTTTTTTTTTCGGCGAGATGTATAAAATTGTTTGTTTCGTAGTTTTTTAAGGTCCGATCTTAGGGTTGGGTTTTAAGGCTAATGCGGAGTCGAATCGTGCGGTTTTTTTAATTTATTACCTTTTTTCCTTTCTGACTGTTCTTTCTTTATTTTTCTACGTTTATTTTAAAATTCGCGGATTCGAATGACACATTCCATGGTGTTTCGCGTCCTTTTCCGATACGTAACGATCTTCGATGCCAAACTCGCGCCAGCGAGCGAGTGAATTGTACAAAAATAATGTATTTTCCTAATTGTTGAATTTCTTGATGCGAGAATGAGGGGAATTTGGGGCTCGAGTAGATTTTTGTGGCTTCTGCGGTGTTTTTTGGTTGATCGAATTTTTTTTACGATAATTTTAACGGCTGTGTGCAATAACCGGTTGCGCGCTTGGGAAATCGTGGAGAGCGCAACTGATTATTGCATGGACTTGTTTAGTTCGTATTTTGAGGTGTAATAAATTTTCGAATTGTGATGATTTTTGAAGGGTGTGAACATTTGTGGTTTTTTTTTTTTTTTGAAATTTGAGCCGGATATCGTAGAAGCTTTGAAAATCGAGTTTTACCAAATTTGGTTTTATTTTTCGCGATCGCACGTTCTCACTTGGGCTTTTCTTTGTGCGAAACGACCCGGAGATTCCGCAGGGAGCTCTGATGTAATTTCGGATGATTTTTTGTATTTTAAGGAGTGTACGTTTATTTATTGAAGCTTGGTTCTATTACATGTATATGTCGTATACATGAAAATATATTTCTTCCCATTGAGAGACAATATCATATTACATGTACATGTCGTATACATGAAAATATATTTCTTCCCATTGAGAGACAATATCGTAATTTAAAGGTTAGTGGTTTCGGTTGGGGATTTTTTGAAAGTTTTTTGGATTAAGGACTTGGAGCCAGAGAAAAACGGGTTTAATTTTGGATTATTTCGTGATCGAAATAGTTTTTTTCAGCTCCAAGTCGTCGATTTCAGATTAATTTTTAAAGATTTATGTGGTTTTTATGGCGAAGGAAAATTAGGTTGCGTAACTTGAGATTTTATATTTTCGGAAGTTTGAAAAGGTGAAATTTTATCCAAAATTTGACGAAATTGTGAAATACGAAGTTTTGGAGAAATTAATGTCAAAATTGATGAGTTCGAGAATCTTGAAATTTATAGGGTAATTTTTGTTTTTGGATTTAAATTTTGAATTTAATTTTAGGAATGTATGAAATTCGGATTTTTTATCTTTGTACGTGTATTTCTTAATTTGAAATATCGAAAAATTCAAATTTAGATGTTTCAGTTTGAAATTTTACGAATTTAGATATTTTTGTTTGAGTGCAAACATTTGTTTGAGCTCAAAATACATCTGTGTTTGAAATTCTCAAGTTTTGACTCAAAAATTGATTATTTGGAATTTTTCAATGAATATTTTCGATTCACAAAATTATATGAATTTTTTATTCGACGATCTAAAATGTATAATTTAGTTAATTTGGCATGTCGATTTTGAAAAATGTTGTGTTAGTTATTAAAAAGTGAAGAATTCGTGCTTAACAATTTTGAATTTAAAATTTTTGAATGTTATACTTGAATATTCTACAAATAAATTCGTAAATTCAATAATTTCATTATTTCGACCCAACAAATGATTTTACAATTACATATTATACAATAATGTAATAAAATATTTGCATATTTTACAATGAAATTCGTAAATTCGATAATTTCACTATTTCAAGTCGGAAAATTCTTATTCGATTTAAATATATTATTTCACGAATAACATTGATTTCAAAATTTGTATATAATTGCAATCATTTTATTGCAATTGTTAATTAAACATGTAATAATTAAAATCTAATCTCCAAATTTATACATTTTTCAATGAAAATGTCAAATTCTTCTGAACTTTGAACGATTCCAAAATTCACCCTCCCCAAAATTTCTTGTTGAAAAAAAAAAAAAAAAAAATCTCCGATCGAAACCAAAAATCAAAAAATCGCGGAAAAAGCGAGAAAAAACTCGGGAAACGCGGAGTCGTTGTAATTTTTTGAGCTTCGTTCATATTTTGAGTACGTTAATAGACCAATTTCTATACATATCCGAAAAATCGTCGGGGGCATTTTTTCCGTGATTTTTTCTCCCTTTTTTTGGGTTTTATCACAGACAAATTATATTTGTAAAAAATGCACATCCCGTTGAGACGGATGATACCAATTTGCCATTTCGGTGAGTCCTAAGACTGGGAATCGGATTTTGGATGAGATGTTGTTAGTGTAGGAATTACTTTTTTTGGTTTTTTGGATAGCGGGGATTCGAGGATTGTACATAATTCTCAACGCGAATCGGTTGTGATGATGGGAAAACGAGTGTTTTTGAATTTACCTATGGATAAATGTAAATTGTACACGAGTTGTAGTCGCAGCGTTTGGATCAGTCGTTTTTGTATTTTATTGTCCAAGGTCGATAAGAACATCAATAAAGAGGAAATCTATTGAACTATTTGGAATTTTATTTACGGAATGTGCGAAGTTCAGATTTTTGGTTTTTGGGACTGAATTTTTGGATTTGGATTATGGAAAAATCGAATTTGAATACTCAACATTGAAAATTTACGAATTTGAAAATTTTTCAGACTCGAAGTGCATATATTTTTATCATTTAAAAATTATGACTCGAATTTTTTTTTTTATTATTCAGAAGTTTTTTATAATTATTTTGGATTTGTAAAATTATACGAATTTTGGATTTGATTCGAAATTTGTTATTGGTAAATTTGGAATTTTCGACTTCGAAGAGTTGCGTGTTGAAAATTCGAGAATTTTGAGAATTCTGAAAACTTGGATAATTATGAAATTTCTGAAAAATAGGAGAGTTTTCTCAGTTAGGAAGATTCCAAATATTTTTATAATTCTGTCATCTCGGAAATCGTGAGGATTTCGGAAATTTCAAGAATTTTAAAAATCTGCCAAAATTTTCAGTGTGTTGATAATTGCTATCATTTTAATGATCATAAAACTTCGAAAAATTTTTAGAATTTCGTGAATTTTGAAAATTCAGATGGTTTCAGATTTCTGAAAATTTCGAGATTCGAGAATTATGAAAGTTGTGAGAATTTTCGAAGTCGAGAGTATTTCAAATACTTTAATTCTTCTGGCATTTCGAAAGTTTTCAGAATTTCAATAATGTTGCCATTTTTTAAAATTCTTAGAATTTTCACCAATTAAACAAATTTTAGATTATATGAGAATTCTCACAGTTTCGTGAATTTTGAATATTTTCGTTATTCTGAAATTTTTTAGATTTTCGAGAAATTTGAAAATCAGATAATTCTTAATTTTCTGAACATTTTGGTAATTTTAGAAGTTTTGAAAATTACAAATATTTGAATTGTTATACAAAATTATGAAAATTGAAAGAATTTCGAAAAATTTCCGGAATTGAAAAATAGAAGGAAAAATTTTGAAAAATATAATAATCATTGAAATTATAAAAAATTTGTATATTTTTAATTTTTTGGACATCTTACAAGTTTCGGGAATTTCAAATCTTATAATTATTATAAAATAAAATTATGAAAATTGAAAGAATTTCGAAAAATGTCCGGAATTGAAAAATATAAGGAAAAATTTTTAAAAATATAACAATCATTAAAATTATAAAATTTTTCTATATTTATAATTTTTTGGACATCTTACAAGTTTCGGAAATTCCAAATATTTTCAGAATACTGAAAATTTGATGACAGGCAAATAGTGTAATGGAAAACAGAGAAAAACAAGTGTTTAATTGAAAAAAAAAAAAAAATAATAATTCCCGAAAATTCAAAATTCAAAATTTTTAAATAAAACTGATGTTCAAATATCAAAAAGTTAAATGTACATATTCCAATATCAAAATGTACCAATTTGAAAATCCGTAGGCTTCAATTTTCGTCCGTCCAAAATTTCCCTAACTATGGTAATAAAAAAAAAAAAAAACATCGCAAAAAAAATCCCTCCTCAAAAATATACCTAATTAGAAAAATCCTCGAAATACTCTCGTAAATTCAAAGACTAAAGATTCAAAGCTCTCGGTCGTTTTTATCTGTTCGCATTTTCCTTCGGCGGTTCATTTTCACCCATTTAAGGTTGAAATGACGAGACGGGGAATAAAATAATGACGATAATGAGAAGGAAATCCGTACTAATCTTCCCCGGGAGTCCATTATAGTCGCGGTGATGAACTTGAACGTGGGAGCGGGAGACGGGTTGCATATACACAGGCGCGGTGCGCGGGCGTTCTAGTGTGAGTTCGTGCAGATCGCGCGCGATTCATTAGGAAAGATTCCCCCGGCGCACCAGTTGCATACAACGCCGCATTCTACAATGTTCGTAGGCGTGTACGCTATCACGGCGCTCCTGGCTAATTGCACAATCGAATCCGCGCCGTCACTCGAGGCCGAACGAGTGAATCACCGGTTTCACAAAAATCTCCCGATTCCTCTCTTTATTTGGGATAGTCGAATTTATTCTATTCGCATTCGTCAAAGTAGTTTAAACTGCTCAAATAATTATTTTTGAAACTTTAAAAGGGCTATATAATTTTTATAATAATAATAATATTCTTTATAATGAGGATTATTGTTTATTCATATTTGTTGGTCTTGAAACGGGTAAAAAATGGACTATTTTGATTAGTGTTCGTACATTTTGACTACTTGAGCGATCGTTTTTAGTGTATAACTATTTATGATAGTCAAATTATATTCGAGGGGCAATTTACTCTTCGATAAATGGGAGTCATGGGAGTCGACTCCCACATGATTCCCAATTTGGGAGTCATTAATTCCCAGCGATGTCAAACTTTAAACATGTCAGAACTCGATTACCTGTAATCTTTGAAATTCTCAAAAACTTCAAAGTTCTTGGAAATTTTCGAAAACTTCGAAATTTCAACATTTTTAAAACTCACAACATTTCCGAAACTTTTAAAACTTCAGTACTTTATAATTCCTTAATTAACAATTCCGAAAATTTGAAAAAATTTCAACCATTTTCAAAACTTTAGAAAATTTTGAAGAATTCCATAAAATTGAAAGAAATTCGAACACTTTCCGAAAATTACATAATTTACAAAAATTTCCGGGGACTTCAAAAATTTACAACAATTGTGGAAATTTTGAACATTCTCAAAAATTTGAGAAATTTGAAAAAGTTTTAACTATTTTCAAGACTTTGGAAAATTTTTGAAAATTTTACAAAATAATAATCGGAAAAATTTGCAACAATTTACAAAAATTAAATAATTTTCACAAACTTCAACAATTTCCAACAATTTTGGAAATTTAGAGAGTTTAAAAAATTCCAAAAAATTTCGAACATTTTCAAAAATTTAACAAAATTAAAAAAATTTAAATAATTTACAAAAATAACAGAATTTCTAGAAATTTTCAAAAACTTTGACAATTTTCCACACTTTTAGAAATTTTGAAAAGTTGTGAAAATTCCGAAAATTTTCAAAAATTCCATAAAATTGAAAAAAATTCCAACACTTTCCAAAAATTACAGAATTTGCAAAAATTTTGGAGAACTTCAAAAATTTCAAACAATTTTGGAAATTTGAGAAAGTTTCAACTATTTTCAAGAATTTGGAAATTTTTTTTTAAATAATACAAAATAATAATTAGAATAAGTTCCAACAATTACCAAAAATTGAATAATTTCCACAAACTTCAACAATTTCCAACAATTTTGGAAATTTGGAGAGTTTGGAAAATTCCAAAACATTTCGAACATTTTCAAAAATTCAACAAAATTTGAAAAATTTCAATAATTTACAAAAATAACAGAATTTTTAGAAATTTTCAAAAACTTTGACAATTTTCCACACTTTTAGAAATGTTAAAAAGTTGTGAAAATCCCGGAAATTTGCGAAAATTTTCAGAACTTCCGAAATTTCAATCTTAGGCAATAAGACGCAATCTTCTGTCGTTGCTCGTGACCCAGCAGGGCCCAAACCCGCGATCTCATAAATCGCGAAATATCACGATTTTCGTTAGGATAAAACACATTTTTCCCGTGGAAGCTGGAAAAGTCGGGAATTTCACGATGATATATCTGTGGCAAGCCTGAGTTGGCGGTGTCGAATTTTTCATATTTCCCGAATCAAGTGAGGAAAGTCGGGATTGGGTCGGACGCGAGTAGTAAGAGCCGCCGCGGCGTCAGACGTTGGTGTGAAATACGAGGGATCTATTCGATGATTGCTTTCCCGGCGGTCCATAACGTCAGCGTTGCATATGTACACACACGGCTCGATTTTCGAGGGGTTTTCGGGCGCGAAAAAAGAGATGAAAAAAAATCAACTGTGGCTCGTAAACTTTTAAAAGCGAACATCCCGCAATCGCGCTACGTACACGCGTGTAAATACGTGTTCCGCCGTAAAAATTGAAAGCTCGTATACGCTCGACTTTTTCCTTCTTTTTCCCCGTTTTTACGCCCGCCGTGATTTACATCGATAATAACGGGGAATAACACGTGCTCGAGTATAAAATCCTGGTGAATTACGGGAGAATAAAATGATCTTTCTTCCGATGGGAAAATTTCATGAGTAATTGGAGAGTTGACTATTTCTTTGCTTTAGAGTTGAAAATCGAAATTTTTCCCACCGTCAGTTTTATTTGCAGACGAAGATTTTTAAAGTGTTGGAAAATCGAGTTTTACGACTGTTTTAGAACTTTTTATGGGCACAAAGTTCAATTCGGAAGTTTAGTTGTAGCTTTTTTCGGAAAAATATTATCGGTTTTGGTTTTTTTTCAAATTGAAATTGAAGTTATTAAAGTTTGAGGATTGAAAATCTTTTCGTAAAATATTGCCGAGTGTTTGTAAATTTATGGAATTTCGAGTCTTTGGAGTTATATTTTTACCAGAATTGGAATTTACGTGAAAAATGTAATAATGATTTTTGGGATTTTTAGTCATTAGTTTCTTTCGGATTAGTATAAGAAAATTAATGTTTATACTTTTACAGTTTTTGAAAATTGTAAGTACTTAAATTTTTTTTTCTGATATAAATTTTCTCGATCTAATTGAATTTTAGTGTTTTTCATGAATATTCATTACATTCAAAACGTAAGATTTCTTAATATAATTTTTTTAAATTAATGAAGTTTGCAGGTCTTCGAAAAGTTTTTCACAAACTGTTATTATTCAGAAACTTGCAAATATTTCGTCTTTGATTATTCTAAATGTTTCGCTGTTCTAGAATTCCTCAGAAATTTCGAAAATTCCCAAGCTACTACACAGTCTTCAATAATTTGACAAATTTTTGAATATATTTTTAAGTTCGATAATTTCCGAAAAATTCTCAAAATTCCACAAAACATTCAAAGACGCCCTAGAATCTAAAAAAAGAATAACTAAACATTCCCAACATACAAAATCGTAAATATAAATATAAAAGTATTGAAAGATTCATAGAAATTTCTAAAAAATTCTGAAACCGATGAGAACACTCAAAAAATTTTTCAAAAGAATTATGTAAAGCCCCAATCACCTAAATATACTGAAAATTCAAATAAATCGTACAAAAATTTTTTAAAAATTTCGAAATACTTGAAAGTATGCGGAATTCCCAGAACTTCGAAAATGTCGAAACTTGATAATTTTTTATCTTTAACATTTTTTAAAACTCCCAAGCTCTTGGAAATTCTCGAAAACTTCGAAATTTCGACATTTGAAAAACTTCTCAAATTTAGAAAATTCTAAGCTTCATAACTTCAAAATATTCGAGCACTTCAAATCTTGCGGAATTTCCAGAACTGTAGAAATGTTGAAACTTGATAGTAATTTTTATTCTTACAAATTCTAAAATTTCCAAGTTTTTGAACATTATTGAATAATTCAAAATTCCAACAATACAAAAACTTGTAAAATTTCCGAAACTTCCAAAACTGCAGAATTTAATAATTCTTCGAAAATTCAAAATTCCAAAGCTTCATAAGTTCCAAAACTTCATTATTTCGAAATTTCAAAGTTCTACAGTTTCAAAAATTGCGTAATTTCTAGACTTAAAAATTTTAAAATACGTATAAAGTTCAAAAATTGTAAAATTTCCAGACCATATTTGAAAACCTCGAGTTCGGACGTTCATAAATATCAAAATCCAATAATTTCCAATCTTGAACACTCTAAAACTTCTGTATTCTAATATTTTCATGACTCCTAATATTTCCAAAACGTCTAAATTCCAAAGCTTTAAAGTTCCAAAACTTCATTATTTCCAAATTTCAAAGTTCTACAATTTCAAAAATAGCGAAATTTCTAGACTTAAAAACTTCGAAATACGTACAAAATTCAAAAACTGTAAAATGTCCAGACCATATTTCAAAACCTTGAGTTTTTACCTTCAAAAATGTCAAAATTCAATAATTTCCAATCTTAAAAATTCTGAAACTTCTATACTCCAATATTTCCAGGCCTCCAAATATTTTAGGAACGTCAAAATGCCAATTCATTATTGACTCCCATTATGGGAGTCAACGGGAGTCACGGGAATCATGACTCCCACTTCGATTCCCAAGCTGACTCCCAGAGTGAATCGCCCCTCGCCTCAAAATATTCAATCATACCACCCACCCACCCCCGTACTTCCACGGCCCCTTGGAAAAGCCCGGCGCCGAGGCCGCCGAGCGTGGAACTGGCTCCTCAATTGTCCGCTGCGATCGCCACCCCCCGCGGCCCCCGGCGTGCGTACACCCCCGAATGCGGGAAAGGCTTAACACCCCCCAACCCTTCCCACCCCCCCGGAGAACGAAAGTACGAGAGCCAGACACACTTGGCGTACGCAGAACCACCGCACGCGTGTTAAATCAATAACGCCGGGCTTGCGCCCTTTAATGGTTCTCGGGCTTCTCGCCACCCTCGCACACCCCCGGGCACCTCACCCTGTCCCGGCCCCAGCTTCTCGCGAAACGCCCGTAGAACGTAGCGCTCGTGTTTACCTCGCGCGATTTCCTCCGCGAAATACGGCGAGAGCGCCGCCGAACCCTTCACCCGCGTCCGCCATTTTGGTGCGTGAGTTTTTTCCACCCCCGCGAAAAACGTTTTTTCTTCCACCCTCGCCCCCCTCGATTTTCCCGGATGCGGCGACGCGCTTTTCCGGGGTGAAAGGGACACAAGCTCCGCGGGGGCGATGAAAAGTGCTCGGGACTGAGGATTCGCGGAGGGACGAGGGTGTCCTCCCCGGGGAGGATGGCGATCACGTAGGGGAGGCTTTTCGACGACTTCCACCGGGCTTTTTCGCCCTTTTTCTTGGCTTTTCGAAAAGGGCACTTCGAGGGATAAGGGATGACGTCCACGGCCAGGGTACTGTGCCTCGTGTCGCTTCTGGTTTTCGGGGTGGATGTCAGCAGGCAGCAGGATGAGGATATTCCGCATATTGAGTGAGTTTCGGGGGTTGGGATTGTGTGGGGGAGGGTTTTGAGGGGTTCGAGGTCGTTTTTTGGGGGTTTGGGAAGTTTGGGGGCTTTGGGGGTTTTTGGAGATTTTATGGTGAATGAAAGAATCAGCTTTTGGTTGATTTTTGTTGGGTGACGTAAGTTTTTGAAATCGGGAAGCTCGAGTTTTTGTGATATTAGGCAATTTTAAATGTGTGGCAGCATTGAAAAAACGGTATGAAACCGATGATTGGTTTTTTATGGTTTTTTTGGAATACCGATTTTAGAAACACCTGAATTTCGAAGAATAATAATTCTGATATTTATTTTTAAACATTTAAGTGAATGATGAAAACTTCAATATTTTCTAATTTTTTGGAGTTTTTAAATGGGTTTGAAATCAACGAATTATCTGAAATGTACATATTTTTCATGGTCTTGAGAAAAATTTTGTGAATTTTTGAAATTTTCAACATTTTCGGAGTTTTCAAAAATTTCGAAATTTTTGAAATATTTGCAATATTGATATTTTTCAAATCCTACAAATTTGTGGGTTCTTCACAAATTCTCACATATTTAGTCGTTTCCGAGATCGGTTTTTCAGTAATTCTTACGAAAAATTTTTGATTATTTGCAGAATTTTTGTAAATACCCTCAGCAATATTAAAAAGTATAAAAACACTCATTTTGGAAAAGTTCTGGGTAATTGAAGAAATTTTCACAAGAACCTCGGAAATTGCTTAATTTTCCATATCACGTTTTTACATACTTTTTGGGGAATAGTAATTTTGATAAGATATGATCAATGTTGCTCCGAATAATTTGAAGTCCGTATGATTTTCAGATACTTATCAAATTTTGTTTCAAAATATTGTTAACTTTGGGAAACTATTCTCAAGTATTGAAGATTTCTTGGAATTCTGATAGGAAATGTATTGCGATTTAGAAACTTCGGAACAATTTCAATCAAATGTAAACAGTTTCGGAAAGATTCCAGGTTTTGATAAATACTTTATCTGAAATGAAAAACATTCGGGAATGTCTCCAAAAATTTATGGAAATTCACAATAATTCAAAAATATAGAAAATTCAGACAAGTCTTCAAAAATTGCATAAATTCATAAAATAACAGCAGCTTAGTAATATTAGTAATATAAACACTAATAATTTTCATAAAAACGCACACAAATAAGTAGGAAACATCATAAACATCAAAACAGTAAAAAAAATCCTAAATCAATTCTTCCAAATTTCCAAAAATCTTTCGAAAAAAAGTGTCGAAAAAACTTCAAAATTTCTAAAACATACGGAAATTCTTATGATTTCGAGAAATTTACCGCAGAGTTGACTAAAATACTAACAGAATTTTCAATTTTACGAAAATGAAAAATATAGCCTGAAAATCGTGGGAATTTTCGGAACCGATAGGCTAATTACTGAATAATATAAGAATTGGTTAATCGTTTTTTTCAAATTCAAGAAACTTTTGTTAATAACCAGTTGAAAATTAAGAATGAAATTCTAGAAAGACAGAAAACCATAGTTCATATGAAAAAATACCCTGAAAATTCCCTGAATAACGCTATAACTCATTGAGGTCGAGAATTGGTTTTTTAGGGGTTAATTCCAGGTGGAGGGTCGATACAATAAACCGTCTATCTCGGATACATCGCGTTTTCGGGAAACAATCGCGCGCCTCGTTTGCATGCATGAGATTATAAACGCAATGGTGATCGATTTTATAATTCCTGAAGTGAAATCTCACTCGAAAACAACAATGAAAATATTTGGATTTGATGTCTCGAATTTCGGAAAAAATGTTACCGTAAGTCATTGGAAAAAAAGAAAACAGTGAGAATTTGGAGTATGAATACGAATATCGAAAATTTACTCACTTCATACAAAAATCAAATTTATCTAGAACATTTCGTACATTTTTGGCTACATACATCAATTGTCTCAAAATTTAGAAATGTCTAATAACTCTAAAGATTAGATAATTTTTTTCCAATATTCTCGAAATTTTCGGGAATTTACATTAATTTTTCGTCAACTTGTATATTTCAAAATTCATGCATTTAGATAAAATAAAAAACTATTGAATTTGGATTTAAAAAATTTATGATTGCAATTGTCAATTTTTACATAGTTTTAACTCTGAAATATTGGTTCAGAATTTCATTTTTTTCCAATATTTCGTGAATGTTGAGCATTTTTCGCGAAACTGTGGAAAACTGTCATTAATTCGAGAATAATCTAAAAATAAAATATAATCCTGAAAAATGTGGAAAAGCTAGAAAATTCAGCAATGAAATATCCGTTTTCCCCCTGTCGAAGCGTGATCTCGGTATCTTGGGGGGTGATTTATTCCGGAAGCGATGCATTGTCGGGGGTCGAACAACAAGCGAAAGTTCAGGTACTTGGAGGTGCATGCGGCGCCCGAATATAATAAATTGCGTAATCGGCGAACGGCCCATTCTTCGACTCTACCTCCCGACAACCCCTTTTTCCTCTTCCACCCCCGTTTTCCCGATTCCGTTTTGCGCCGTTCTTCGGGTAGTTCGGGCGCGCCAACGGACACGCAATTTATATGCCGCGAAAACGATCAACTTTCAACTTGGCTATCTCGGGGGCTGCGAATTCGGGGGCGCAACTTCCCCATTGTTTGCCGGCATGGCGGCATTTTTCGCGTTGGAAAATGACGAGTATCGAGAAAAATCAATAATAATTATATTATCGTTTGAGTGTCAGATGGGTGTTAATGTACGAAAAAAGTATTTTTGACTGTCATTAGAATGAGCATTGTTACACGGTTCTGTTAGCGAGTTCATCGATTTTTGGAAGATTCGATTGATTTTGAGTTAGGTGCTAAATTGATTCATTTTTGAAGATTTTTCGAAATTTTGAGAGCCAGTTTGGAATGTTGAATTCGACTAAGAATATTTACAAATTTTGAGATAAGCACAATTTCAGATTCTTTTGTTATTTACTTGTTTGCATTTATTGAGTTTTGGTTTTTTTGATATTCGAGCGATGAAAATTCAATCTTGGAACTTTTTAAATTTTCACCATTAAACTTTCATCATTTTAAATTTTTGGAACACTCTAATTTGCATGTCGGAATGTTTGAATTCCAGTAGTACAACATAAGAATGTCAAGTTATAAAATATTTCACTTCTGAATTTGTTGAATTAACAAATTTTCCGTTAATTACGAAATTACTTTAAATAATTAATAGGAATTAGTCCTAAATATTCAAGGTTTGAAAATTCAATTTTCGTACTTTCTAAATGTTGAACGTTTCATTTTCGAAATTTCCGGATTTTGGAATACTTTAATTTTCATGCCAGAATGTTTGAATACCAGTAATGCAATATTATAATTCCAAATTATATAATTTTTTACTTTTCCATGTTCCAATTTTTTTCGCATTGGTTAAATGAGCAGGTTTTTTCACATCGCGATTTTTCGATTTCCGCTAAAAATTTCCGTTAATTACTAAACTATTCAAATTTAATATTTAATTTTTTTCGATTTCGAACGATAGAATCGAAAAATTTTCAAGTATTTCGATTTTCGAAATGTTGACATTTAAATTTTTCATTTCAAGCAAAACAGCAGTAGTAGTAGTATACCTAGGAGAGTTCTAACACACTTTTAAACATTTGAAAAATTTCGGGAGTTCTCGTAATTTCAAAAATTACAGAGACTACTAAAGTTCCAAAAAGTTTGAATTCTGAAAATTTACAATCGTCGAAATTTCACAATTCGTCCGTTTTCTTGAATTTTTATAATTTAAAAATTTTTTTTGAATCCTTGAAAATTTTATCCAAAATCATCGGGATTTTTGAAAATGTGTGACTCGCGTAAATTTTAAACATTCGAACTTTTCGAAACTCCAACAGTCTGAACAGTCTTCCAAATTTTTAAAAATACGAAAATTCTCGAAATTTCCAAAATTTTCAAAGTGTGTTAGAACTCTCCTAGGTATACTACTGACAGCAAATACATTTTCGTTTTCAGTAATTATCATACACATGTACTGTCACAATTTAAATTCGTAATTACTAATTAAAATCTCTCCAGCAATTCGAGCATATTACCTGATTACGAACTATATCACGTTTCACGTGGGGAGGGGGAATGCATTCATTTGTGAAATGTGACTTTTGATATTCAGGGGAAATAAAGAAAGCAACGTCCTCGGGTTTTGTTGATCGCTGAATGGTTGCGCATATCGCAGTTTGCACTCGATCGACCTATATTAATTGCCTGGAAATGAGGTCGAGTTTTTCCTCCCTTTTTTCGAGGGTCGAAAGTAGGCGACAGACGAGGAATTTCATGCACGATGGAAACGTTAACTGTTGACTTTAGGAATACCTTAACAGGAGAATTTCGACAATAGTTTGATTAATGTCGAAGTCACGGAATTCGAGTTGATGAATTATCCCAGTACACTTTTTTTCCGAAAAAAGTACAAGCTCAGAAATCGAGTAATTTATCATTTTCGAAAGGAAACAGAATGTATTCGAGTTAAACAATGCTTTATTCATAAGATGCAAGAATCGAAGAAATTTGTGGTTTTTGGTTGATTTTATGGACAGACGGAAAATTTGTGAAATTAGCAGAAAATTTGTGGGGACAAGTTATGGAAATCGATCAATGCTTTCGGGAAATGCAAGGGAGATGAAAAAAGTTAAAATCATTCCTGACCAAGTTACGTAAGTTTTCGGAGACGTTTAATAATTATATTCACGAAGTTTGCCGGAGTTTTGAAAACTTCAATAAACATCCTTGAACTCCTTATACAGGAGTAGTTTTAAGTTTTCCGTTTTTGGGGAGAAAAATTAATTGAAATATTTTATTAATTTCTTAAATTCATGCACAGATACCAACAATGACGCAGGTGCTATTTCCGCCATGAAAATTGAAGTTAAAATAAGTGCATTATGTAACTAGTACGAGAAATTTTTTTTGCGAGTACGAGTTTGCAGAGCGAGGCGAAGCCGAGGACGACAATCGCAAGAGTCATAAACACTTTTTTGTACTAGTTACATTTACGTGTACTATTTTATGCACCACAGGGAAATAAACGCGGTTTGAAAAAAATTTTAGTACTATAGACAGCCATTTATAGCCTCCTCGTATATACAAAATTTGTATAATGTTAAGTAACCAAAGTTTAAGTATTGAATTCTTTCTGGTTCACGTATTCTAATATTTTTCTACAAGTTGATTATGCTTTTAATAATCAAGTTTTGTCGTAATTATTTTTACAGGGTCAGGAATTGGGCGTTGAAATTCGGCGTGGATCTTTGGGAGTTCGGTAGACAGATAACGAAAATGTCTGAAATACAGAGAGTAAGTGCAAATTTCCGTCACAAAATAATTTCTGCAAATGTCTGATGAATAATGCTTATGGTCGGTTTTTGAAATTACATTTCGACTCCAAAAACCGAAATCGAAACATTTTTTTTTAAGGCGCGCCATTTTTACGATGCTTCGTTGGATATTGAAAAAAATCGTGACCAATGATGTCACAAATGGCGCGAATTTCTGAAGTTAAAAAAAATGTGATTCGGAGTTTTTCATGAACTTATAGAATTCAAATTTTTTATGTTTGTTCGGTTTCGGCAAGTTATAAATTGACTGATTTTATGTTAAACTCTCAGAAACGCGCGAAAACATGAGAATTCAAACAATTCTCACGTGTAACGAAAAAAAGCGCACACGTCGCGAAACAGAAAAGTTTTCGTACAACAAGAAACGCTTTTCTCATATCAATATTCCGTTATTTCCGCGTTTTTACAGAAATACCGGAATGCAAATGCCGCGGTGATGAAGAAAGACGGGCTTATGATAGTTCGGGAGTTGGCCAACGAAGTCAAGAACATGATGGATTTCAAAATGAACGCGGTCATGGTAAACTTGCATCCATTTACACCCTTCGATTTCCTCTCGAATGCCGTCAATTTGCATCTTCGATGAGCTGTTTAGAATTTGGCTTTTCGAGGAGCGAATGACGTCTTTACGAGAGACGCGTTAGAGCGTTGAATTAGGGTGTCTGACAATGAGAGAAATTGAGAGAAAATTAAAAGTTAATGAGCAGTTACCAAATAAACCGAACGAAAAAATTTACGACTCTGTTTCGAATCATTTAATAATTATTTCGAGCATTTTTTGACAATCAAAATTATCGCAGTTGCGATTTTTATGATATCTCGAATAATTAACGAACGTAAGATTAAAAGTTTCGGCCATACAGAGATTTTACATGATTTGTGAGAATGTTTGTGAGAAATTTGAATATAATTAATGGAATCATTAAAATTTACAGAAGGTTTGAATTTATGATTGATATTGGAAGAATTTTCCGTTATTTTGATTGGGAAATGCTCTTATTCAACGCACTGGATAATAAATAAAAACCTCGAAAAAAACCGATTTCAGAGGTTAATGGAAAGCGCTGAACAAGCGGCGGTTTCGGCGCCGAGAGAAGGGAACGTCCCCCCTAAATATTATGCTTCCGATCGGCTCAATCTTTTCACCGACGAGGGCAAAGTGCAGCCCGGAGCCAAGGAAATGCTTCTCGCGGGCAATCGACACTTTGACCACCTCGCGGTCAATGTCAGCCTTTCCGCGGTTTTGACGCCGTCGGGAATCCAAGAAACAGGTTATTTTCCCATGTTTACGCCGAAATAAAGCACGAAGAAATACGTGCATATATTTCTCCTAGTGATAGTAGTTTTTATAAAAACATGCAAAATTTTTATAAAATCAGTCAATTATTCATGAAAATTCGCTTTGTTATAAGGTCGATTTTATGAAAGTTATATAAAATTTTCAATTTTAATAAAGTGGTTTTATAAAAACTGTATAAAAAAAATTTTTTTATAAAATCTGTCAAAATTTTCGTACAATTCATCTGTTTTTTATAAAAACAATCGAAAACCTCCAAATTTTCTTATAAAACTTTCATATAAAAAATGTGATTTGTATGAAAAGTTGCACATTTTTATAAAAAATACTTTCCTGATTTAAGGAATTTCTCTTATAGTGATATTTGATACGTTTTCGTTTGATAAAATTTCGAGTTGAAAAAAATCTTCGGTTTTCTACGCTTTTTTCGATGCTGCCAGAGAATTTGACTTAAATTCCAAAAATTGTCTAAAAAAATCGTTCAACAGAAAATCATTAATGACCCAACTTGTGTCGTTCAGTATAACCTTTGTTATTCGTAAAACGTGGCAATTTGGACTGAAAACGCTCGGCCATGCATCAGGGTCCGCAAATGAGTCGCGGAATTTGATCGATGACTGAGTTTCGCGCTGTTGCGCGTTAAATTTATCGGGCCGGACTTTTGGGGTCGTAATAATTTAGAGGTGGTGTTTGGGCATTTCAGACAACGAAATTGCCACGGCCCTACAGTGGAGCGAGTTCCTGGATCCGCTTTTTGTCAACAATTACGAAAGCGATCCCTCCCCGTCGTGGCAATACTTCGGGGCTACTTCCGGCTTCCTTCGCCGATTTCCTGGTAAATAGCACCCAGACATTCGAGACATCATGAACTGATAACGATTCAATTTTCCAGTGTATTTTCAATCGAAAGGCGATTCACTCTCCGATAAATGGGAGTCATGGGAGTCGACTTCCACATGACTCCCAATTTGGAAGTCATGATTCCCAGCGATGTCAAACTTTAAACATGTCAGAACTCAATTACCTGTGATCTTTGAAATTCTCAAAAACATCAAAGTTCTTGGACATTTTCGAAAACTTCGAAATTTCAACATTTTTAAAGCTCACCAAATTTCCGAAACTTTTATAACTTTAGTACTTTATAATTCCTCAAAACTTCACAATTTCATTAAATTCCGAAATTTCCGAAGCTTTGAAAGTTCCAAAATTTT
>JAPYZK010001314.1:0-22443 GCA_030522785.1 Platygaster equestris | reverse complement strand
CACATAAAAATTTTCAAAGTTAAGAATTTTTATCGTCATTTATTCATCATTATCGTAATGTTTTTGATAGCATATTTTTCAGCAAACTTCAGAAACATAATTTTTTTCAGTTACTCGGCAACAAAATTCAGGAACAGTTACAAGAGCGAGAATTGTAAATTCGCAAGATACGAAGCGTAGGAAAAAGGAAATTTTCTCCAATACGCTTTTTTGTGAATACAATACTTGAAGAAACGCATACATAATTATATTCGAGTGCAAATTTTCGATTTCGCAAGACTGATGAAGTACATGAGTATCGTTTTATTATATTTTTAATGTTTCCCGTTGAATTTTGTACGCTTCCATAAATAATTGTTACGCGATCGAAGATGAAATAATTAATCATTGTTATATGTATTGATATACGAAAAATCTATCGCTGAGTTTGATGTATCGCTTTTTGAATTGCGGAAAACGATAGTTTAGCGTTTGTATCAAATACGTATATTTTTGTAAAATCAGGTTTCTTTTTCTTATTATCGATATTCGAAAAATGAGCATTAAAAAGTATTTGCCAAGATGATTATTCGAGTTTTTTTTTCAACTCTGTCATTAGTTTTTGAATTTGTGTCGATGAATTTCAGTTTTCGTAATTTTTATGCATCGTTGATATTTCATTTAAAGTGTTTTTCAGATTTTTAGAATTATTGTTTTTCTTTCAATTTTCGGAATTACGGAAATTTCGAATTTATTGTATTTTTTATGAAATTATGGAATTAATTGAATTAATTCCGAAATTTTTACTATTGAGAGAATCAGGCAATTTGTAAAAATATTACGAAAATTAAAAAAATCGAAAATTCCAGAATTCTTGGATTCGTTTAACAATTCATGGGAATTCGTCAACTTTATTTATCCCCATAGAAATCATGATTAATTACCATGTGTGGGACGTTTCAGCTTTCGGCAAGTGAAAATAACACGATTATAAATAGTCCACTGCGTTACTGACTTCCCTCGTATTTATATGCATATACCACGCAGTCTTTCGAATCCGTTCTATAACATCGCAGTTTTAAATTTTCTCTCGTCCTGATTTAATTAATTTTCGCACCCAAATTAATTAAAATTGTTAATTGTAGTATACGAACTTTCTTACAGTTGTTCAAAAAATATTACAATCATTAAAATTTATAACCTTAAGTATTTCAATAATTTCGGTAGATCTTCATTAGTTTTCAACAATCACTACATTTTGACGAACTTTTTACGTCCGAAAAGTTTAGAATCCACTTCTTGAAAAATGTTGAAAAACGACGTCGATACCGATATAACCGATTATTTTCGGTCGAATTTGATAGCCACTCGAAAATCGATGAGCGATCGAGATTTGAAAGATTTTAACGGATCGGATTCGGGAAGTCAAAAAGTGGCTTTTGTTTTAAATTATCCAGAACCGCACAATTTGACGTTCGAAATTGAAAATCGGGAAGTGAAAAATTTAGAGCAGTGCTTGATTTTCAAAAAAAGGGGAAATGATTTGTTCAGGGAGGGGGCTTTCGAAGGTGCTGTGAAAGTTTATACCAGCGCTGTGCTTCTGTCCCCCAAAGAAGGTAATTTTGAACTTCTTTTTAGGAATGTATATGATAATGAGAGTAATACATTTTCAACTCCGTTTTTTTCAAATCCTAAAATTCGAACAGCCAATTTCCCAGTTTTCTAACTTAAACTGAGAAAGAAACAACTGTCAAATTTCTTAATAACTATGGCAGTTTTTGGAAAAAAATTGAAATAATTATATTTTTGAGAAGTTTTCAGAATTGAACGAAACTTCCGAATTTTCGGACATTTTGCAGTAATTCTCAAGTAGTTGAATTTCGTTTCGTAAATTTTTCAACGATTACCGTTAAAGAACGACTACCTATATTTGACCTATATGACATACATAGCACCTATAAACGCCATATAATTGAGATATATTTGACATATTTATGACGTATATATGATTTATAAACAACATATACATGTCATATATGTTACTCCATAATGCAATTACACAAGGTGTGTTCCGACCAAGGTCTCATTTTTCATGTGTACTGCGCACACATGCGCACAACTGCTTACTCTCAAACGCCGCCATCTTGATTCAATGTTTCATGAATGACACAGAAATGTTTAAAAGTTTCGCGCAATTTTTCCCATTGGCTTTTGGGTTAAAATGGCGGCGTTTGTGAGTAATCGTGATTGGTCCATTCACCATGGTCGCCATGATAGATGCGTCTGAACACACCTTGTGTAATTGCATCATGATGTTACTCCTAAATTTTTTACAAGTAAGTCACATATATCTCACCTCCATCTGGCCTGTACTGCGTTTATATATAACCTATATAAACCAATGCACTTACATAAAGGTGGGATCGTTGCATATAGATCGTTTGGGGTCTTATATATCTCGTTTATAAGTCATAAATAGGTCATTTATAGATCTTATATATGTCGAATATAGGTCCTCGTTCTCTAAGGGTTTAATTCTTTATTAGAGACAAACAACTTACAATTAAAAATATTTCGCGACTTCCAGAAGTCGCAGTGCTTTTAGCAAACCGTTCAGCCGCGTTCTACCATCTAGAAAAGTACGAACTTTCCCTCTCAGACATGACCGAAGCAGTTCACAATAACTACCCCAAAAAATTAATGTACAAAATCGAGGAGCGTCGGGCAAGGTGCCACCTCGCTCTGAAAAACCACGCAAAAGCTTACGAATTTTTCAAAAAAACTTTGCAAAATTTGGATTACGCGGAACTGCCAATTAAACGAAAGCAACAACTAGAGATGGACGCGAGAGTCATGCTCGCAGTGATGGAAAAAGGCCAGCAATTGAATAAAAATTGTGATTTGAGTGAAAAAAGTAATTCGGAGAGTGGCTATGGGCAATTTTCGAAATCTTTGCCGAAAATTCAAGAGAGAAATTGCCTTTATCCGGCGTTTAGTAAGGCTGTGAACATTGTTGAAGGAAACGAACGCGTCGGCAGGCACGGGATAGCTACGAGGGATATTATGCCCGGAGAAATTTTGGCGATTGAGAAACCGGCATGTGCGGTTTTGTTGAAAGAATGCAGGTGAGGTGAAAATATTGATATTATTACGTGGAAATTGAGTTGAAAAATGGATCTTATAACGTTTTTCCGTTCGGAAATGGCGTGTGTTGTGCAACTAGGAGCGGAAAATGCCCTTAGAGAACGACGACCTGTATTCGATATATACAAGACCTATAAACGACTTATATGTAACCCATATAGAGGATCTACAAATGATTTTATAATCGCTAAATAAAACACATATATATGACATATGAACGACTTATTTTTTTGACCTAAAGGACCATATATGGCATATATATGTTGTTTATAGGTCATAAATATGTCAAATATATCTCAATTATATGGCGTTTATAGGTGCTATGTATGTCATATAGGTCTTATATAGATCAAATATAGGTCGTCGTTCTCTAAAGGTGGATGTTTCGACACAAGATTGAAAATCACATTTTTCGCACTTGAGTTGTAGAAATTTCGAGCGTATATTCTGGTTCTGTGCATAATTTTTGATTGATTTTGAGTTCCCAAAATTTGCATGTTCCATTCGTAAATTTTAATTAATCCGTAAATGACACGAAAGTTTTGAATGAGAATTTGAAGTTTCTGGGTTCTGTATATAAAATAA
The DNA here is from genome assembly GCA_030522785.1 of Platygaster equestris. Taxonomy (NCBI): domain Eukaryota; kingdom Metazoa; phylum Arthropoda; class Insecta; order Hymenoptera; family Platygastridae; genus Platygaster; species Platygaster equestris. The sequence goes on along the minus strand of JAPYZK010001314.1, from coordinate 18,735 downwards.
TCCTGTTTCTAAAATTGTATTTTTACATTTTCGAATTTGTTACATTAATTTTTAGGCTGACCCATTGTCACGTATGCCAAGTGATAACTGACGCTCCGATTCCTGCGAGTTGTTTCACTTGCAGTAGCATCGCGTACTGCAGCTCGAACTGCAGAAAAAGCGACGAAAAAATACACGAAATAGAATGTGAACTTTTGGGACCGCTGTGGTGTTCAGGAGCCTCAGTTACGTGTATAATGGCTCTTAAAGCCATCATAGTTAGACCTTTCGAAGAAATTATGAAACTTAAAGGTCACTTGACTTTAAACGTTTCGAAGGAACGACCTTATAGAGGCGAAGATTTTGCAACATTTTATAATTTGGGTACGTATATAATAATCGTTGCTAGTGGCGTCTGAAGTTCCTATAAACAGTCTGACCATCTGTAATGTGTCAGTGTGTACGTGTCGACCGCTTGACCCAAAATGGCGGCGGTACACACATACATTCGTCACGTACATCACATACATTCGTCACGTACATACAATCGCTTCTTCCTATTGGAGCCGCCATTTTGGGTCAAGCTTTGGATCCAGCCAATCAGACAGTTGCGCCGGATAACCAAACTCTATAGGAACCCCAGTGGCGTCTAAAAAATCGCTGAAAATAACTCGAAAATGTCCTACATTTTTCGGAATTTATAAAAATTTTTAAGAATGAAAAATTTTAAACTTTCGAAATATTTGTAATTTCTAATTTTTTCGAATTATTCAAATATTTCTGAATGTTTTGCAACTTCCAAGTTTTCAACGTTCCAAAATTATCCATATTTTCAAAAAGATCGTATAAATTCTTGAAACTTTACAACATTTTTGAAACGTTCACAATTCCAAATACTACGAATTTAAATACTTTTGGAATTCGGAATGATGGAATTATGAATTCAAATTTCTGAATCAAATCATTCCAGTGACGCATGAAAACGAGAGAACAGCCGACGACTTGTTCCACAGAGCTTACATGGCAGCTTGGTTGCTGAGATTATTAAAAACAACCAAATACATACCAGAAAAATTCAAAACAGAAAATAAGCCCGGAGCCAAGTTTTCCGAAGAAGAATTGTTCCTAGCAGATTTGCTGTATCATAATCTGCAACTTTTACAGTTTAACTCCCACGAGGTAATTTTCTCAAAATTGCTCAAAATCATTTCAAATTTAATCATTAAGACGGTGTGGAACAGGAAAAGGATTTCTTTTAATTTCTGAAGAAATAATTTTCAAGACAAATGAATTTGGAAATTGCTTAGTTACGTATAAATCTAGGGCACTCTGGTTCGTTTTTGACGAAATTTTGAAAAAAAAAATTTTTCGAATACGCGCAAGTGTGATGCTTAGTTACAAAATGACGTGTAAAATTGCAAATTTATCATCGGTTTCGAAAAAATGAAAATGTGCTCACATTTTACAGATTTCTGAACTGAAAAAAAGGAAATCTGAATCAGCAGTGACCAATGCTCGAAGTATTTTCATTGGAGGTGGCGTTTTTCCAACAATAGCACTTTTGAACCATTCTTGCAATCCTGGAGTCATCAGGTAAAAAATTTACGAATTGAATATTTTTACTCGTTCGGAAATGGGCGTTTTTCTCCCCCAGTTGAATAACATATATATATTCTAAAATGACCAATGATATAATTCACTTTTTTACAGATATTTCATCGGAACAACTATGGTTCTTCAGTCTGTGAAAACAATTTACAAAGGCACGGAAGTCTGTGAAAATTACGGAGCAATTTTCACGGAAACTCCGAAAAAAGAGCGGCAACGAAGGATGAGACTTCAGTACTGGTTCGACTGTAAGTGCGAAGCTTGCGAGGGGCATTGGCCTCTTCTCCATGAAATCAATCAAAATGTATTGAGGTGACGTAATTTTAAAAACTTATTAAATTACGTACATATTTCGTAATAATTTAAACGACTCATATTTTCGTAGATTCAAATGCGAAACTGGACCTCTGTGTGGCAATATTCTCCCGGTAGAAACAAAAACCCAAGATTTCATGTTTCCTTGCAAAAAATGTGGAAAATCTATCAACGTTTTGGGAGGCTTGAAAGCCTTACAAGAAACGGATTCGCTGTTCGAACAAGCCACAAAAGAACTGGAAAAAGGCCATCACATCGAATCTCTGCGACTGTACTTGCAAATTTTGAAGTTACTCGACAAATTTTTGGCAATGCCCATGAAAGATTACCACGTTTGTCAACAGGGAGTTCGATTGTGCACGTTGGCTTTAGGAAACATCGCGACAAAGTGAACACGCATTTACATTCATTTTTAAACTCGAGGGGGCAAAGTGACTTCTTTACTTTTCAGATGTAAAATCGTAGATTTCGCAACTTGTGTGATGATTTTTCAACGAATATACATTTTCAGAAGATAATTGATCAAAATGTACAATATTTGAATAAATTCAAATAAAATTTCAGTAAACACAGCAATTTTATTCGCAAGTCTTAAATTGATAAAAGTACAAAATAATGCGAACGCGAAGCAAGGCATTGTCGCAAACCTTGATTTCAAGTCTTCGCTACGAAATCAAAAATACACAATTTCGCGATATTTCGTTCCAGAGAACTTCAAGTATAATAATAAGAATTGATATACAGGATAGCAATTGTCGTCGGACACGTGACTATGATTATCAGGACATACACTAAACGACATACAAATTCCTCGAAACGCCGGCGCGTGGCGCAATAAAAAGTACAATTTTTGCGCGTGTCAATGAGTTTTGGAAATTATTCGCGCCGGAGTACGTAAATACACATACAAATTCGTGAATCGTTGCGAGTCTACAAACGCGAGCACTCGTCGCGTAGTTGCGATGCATTTCTGTTTGACAATGTGCATTATTGTGTCGTCACTCAAGCTATGTACAAATGAAAATTTTAAAAGAAAGGTTTTTTTTCGATTTTCTTCAGGTTTTTCTCAGTGTCGAAAGTTCTGTCATATTTTTTTTCAAGTTGTTGACGTTTTCAGCATTTAGCTGAAATCGAAGAGGTGTTTTTCAATTTATTCGACTTGCTCTAAATCGCCGCTGTACACATTTTCAAAAGTTCTTGAAAGTAAAAGCGATGAATCGAAAATGTTCAAAAAATCCAATTAAAAATTACAAAAAAACATCGAAATTTTGCCCAATTTGTATGCCTCCCGACAATTCGATATTTACATGAAAAATACAACCGACTGGCCTGGTTTGAAAAAGTAAATAAACAAAAAAATATTGAAAAAGCCCATTATTTATTGATCATCTACAAAATATAAAACAACACGGACTCCCGCGCATGATCGAACGCGTATCATTTTTCAAATCAAACAGAATAGTCAAGTGCACACAATCTCATCGTACAGATTAAACTGAGTAAAAAAAAGGTTTTCCAGTTGCATCAACGGCAAAGAAATATACGCGATTAAAAAAATTTTTATCGGTGTATTAATACCGTCTGTCACGAGAGTCTGAGCGAGAGCGACGGTCTCGGCTTCGGCTGCGAGTCAAAGATCTTCTTCTGGGGCTGCGGGAGCGTGACCTAAAAAGGAAAAAAGAAACACCAGGAATTACAACCAGGCCCCAAAAAATTGCGATCTTTCACTCAGTCTTTTTATCCAAATTCAAAATAATTCGAATGAGCGATAACGAACAATGGCAAAATCCAAATATGCAAGTTGGCTAAGGGAAAAGAGCCGAAAACATGTAGTTCCAAAAAATGTGAAATTAATAATAACCTGTTTTCTTACAAATTAACTGCATAAAATGAGAATACAATACTGATTAATAAATAAAATAAATTTTGTTTCCTAGATTATGAAATCATACATGATTAACCCTCAGACAACAGTAATATTTGTTTATTGACGTTTATATTTTGTTATTATTGATTATATGTAATAATTTTACAATGTTGATAAATTTATTCATTTATATGCCAGAGGGTTAATTCAAGTAATGGGTATATAAATAAATCTTGCATATTTAGAAGTAATCTGATGTGAATACAAAAAAATTTTTAGTTTTTCTCGTCACTTGTGAAATTTATAATTGGAAACATTTTATGTTTGAAGGAAGAAAAACTAAAAATTCTTGATTAGTACATACAATGTTTTCGAGATTCAAATGGAGGATTGCTTCTAAATATTAAAATTTTGTGCTTTATACTGTGAATTTTGTTATTCAATAACATAGATTCAAGAGTTTTCAGACAAGATATATCGTTTTTTTCAATAAAATTTGAAGCCCATAGTAGAATTAATTTTTTCAACCAATCATCACGAACACTTTTGTGGAGCGCAATTAATTTAACAAATATTATAAATTAAAAATTTCGGGAAAACGTTATTTTAACTCTAAAACTAGTGAATTTAAAAAAGTACGAGACATTAAACATTTTATGGAATTTCAATAATTTCGTCAAGTTATCGAAAATTGCATGTATCAATAATATTCCTATAATTTCAGCAACGAAAATTCTCATTCAATGAATACTCAAACGTTCTTCACAATTTTTCCGAATTGTTGAAATTTCATTAAAAATATCGAAAATTGATTTCAATAAGAAAGGAAAAGTTCATTAAATTATGAAAATCTAAAGACCTGAAATTTCAAAAAATCTTCCAAAAAAGTATTTCTCGAATTTTAATACATTCAACAAATTTTCAATTTACAAAAAAATTTTCAACTCCACTCCTAAACACAAACTAAATCACCCAAAAACACTCCTGTCTGAAAACTCTCCCCAAACTCCCCAAAACAGAAAAAAATCACAAAAAAGCACACAACCCCCCACCCCACATAAATCCCACACATACACCATAATCTTCCAAAAAAGCAAAAAAACAAAAAAAATGACACCATTAGAAAAAAAAAACTGTTCTTAAATCGGTGAAAATACCAGAGAGACAACTTGTGAACATGTCGTTGTGGTTGATGGTTGTGGTGGTAGTTGGGTGGGAGAGATGGTGTATAGGTGGTGATCATATTGCTGGGTTGACGACAGCGAGTGGCGGTCGAATGTCAACAAAAGTTTTTTTTTTTTTTGATGATATGACGATATATTGGTCGTCTTCGGTAACAGGGAAAGTAATAGCAGTAATTCGGTAATATTGTAGTAGCGGTAGTAGAAGTTGGGGTGACGATAAGTTTTTTTGGTCTAATCATTGACGATTTGACGCTCCTAGACGAGACAAGAAGTCGAAGGGCCGGAAGAGAAGGTTCTTTGTATTTGGTTTTTTATCGAAGGGACGATAAGAGACGATTTGGTTGCCTCCTATTGGTGATTTTTTTCCTATGGTGACTGATGGTGACTATAGTTGGGAGGTTAGTGGGCAGACGAGGGCAAGATATATTGTTCAGGTTTGATCGCTAGATCGATTTTTTTTTCACGGTGGCTGTAGCAGTAGTAGTAGCAGTAGTAGTAGTAGTAGTAGCGGTAGTAGTGGTAGTAGTAGTGGCGGGGAGGCGAGCAGAACTAGAAGCTGACGCTGGTAGAATCTGCAAACGTCAGTTTTACCGCTATCATTTTCACGATTCACCCCTTTTGCCACTATCCTTTTACCATCATGTTCGTTTTACCATTTCGATTTATTTACGATTATATCGATTGCGAATTTTTAATTCAAAACGAACAGAAAATATTTCAAGTTTCAAAAACAATAATTTAGATCGATACTTTTACGTTTTTATTTTATCAACAATTCACTACGGAAAATAGACAAGTCAAAAATGATTATTACGTTTAACTGAAAAAAAAAAAAAAAAAATTCCATTCGATATTCATTTTATCGTAAAAATCTTTTATATTCAAATATAAAAATAATTCCAAGACAAAAACATCAACTTTTATCAAATGTAAAAATGTGCTTTTTCAAAACAAGTTTAAATGTGCAATTATGAAAAAAAAGATGTTCTAAATATAATTATCTATTTTTTCAATTCAACCGTTGATTTGTGATAAACACTCTTCAAATTGATATTCAATTTTTTATCCGAAATTTCATTTTTGTTCTGCTTACTACACGACTACTACACAACCAGCGCAAATTGTTGACACGTTTATGTTGGACATAAAAATCTGATCCAGCTCATGATATTTTTCAATATCATTCATATTTCGGCCATCGAATAATTAAAAGAAATGCATCAGAATTATCCTACGAACACATTTCTTTTCACATTGACAAATAATGATCCTAATACTCCTACAATTTGCGTAACGATTTTTTCCATTGAATAAATATTTATAAGAAGTAATTTATCGTTCACCAGACGATTTCTATTTTTTACCTAACTCTCGAAATTTTATAAAAATTTCATACACCCAACTCCATTCCAATTTTACAAACCATTACTTAAGGCGATGTGGATACAAACACCCGAACTAAAAGTGTCATATTATTAGTTACACTTTTTTTTCAACTTTAATCTGAGCAACCGTAATTAAAAATGCGCAATTAAACCCTTAAAGTAGGAAAACAAAATAGTTGACAACACTTTTGTCAATCTGAGAAACTGACAAACATGTTCTTTTCCCTGAATCACATTACATAAATAATAATTCATAATTCACCTAAAACTTTTTAGTTCAGGAATCACGAATACATATCACAAATGTATTGCCTTACAACGCAATTCGCGAATTTTCTAAATTACAGTCTCAATCTTTACCACTTAACTTAACCTGACCTTACATGCATTATATACATCATGTGTATTTAAGTGCTACTCCCAAAAAATGGTACTTATCGACACCTACTTGTACACGCAATTTCGCACCCCGCAAAGGCTCTGTAAAATTGCTTAACAAAATTCTCGTCAAAAATTTATACATTACCTCGAATACGGAGTTCGCCCACGTCTTGGACTCCTCGAATACGATCTACAAAAAAACAATATGAAACACAAGGTTTTTTTCTTGATCTGCCATGCCTTTTCTTTCATTGAAAACATCGAACCTGGAAAAATAAATTTCTACAAAAAAAAAAAACTTACCTGTAGCGTCCTGACCTTCTGTACAGGCTTCGAGAACGGGACCTAAAAATTTTGCGAAATTCTAAAATAAGAGAATTTTTGTAGAACAAAAAAACATTTCTCTCAAGTTTGATAAGCATTCCGTACGTGTATTCGAAGCATGCAATAGTTCAATTATCCTAATTAATGTAACGTTGGAGTCTTCTTTTGCAGAGCCCCGTTCAGTATTTTTGCAAAAGAAATTATTCTGGGGGTAAAACATTATTTCGTAGATGGCCTTTTTTGGTGACTCTGAAAAACTGAGTTATTGAAGGGGAAGAGGGAAGGGGATTTTGGCATTTTTTTTACCTAGAGTATCGTGGGCCTGCTCTGCGTCCGCCACCGCCACGGCGACTTCGGCCTGATGACATTTCTACACGAACTCTGGTACCGCAGCAACGACTGTAAATTAAATATTAAGATAATAATGTACAATGGAATGAAATTTCAATTTTTTTTTTTTTAATCCACATTTTTTGATGTTCCAAGTCAGTTTTTGTTATTAATTGGCATATAAAATGTTTTTTGCGATAAAAAAAATGGTTGGAGCTGTTTTTTTCTTGCAAAAAACATTTTAAATGCCAACCAATAAAAAAAACTGACTGAGAACATCGAAAAACATGAATTTTACTTTGAATCAACAACTCAGTGATAAAAAAATAAACTTTTTCAATTATTTTTTTAAATTTTAATTCGATGTAAAAAATATCAAACTAACGCAAAATTAAAATAAATGTTCTTACGTTCCATCAAGTCCCCGAACTGCATCTTCAGCATCTCTGGGGTCTTCGAATTCAACGAAAGCGAAGCCAGGTGGGTTTCTGGCGACCCAAACATTTCTCAGTGGACCATATTTTTTGAAAGCACTTTCAATTTCGTGCTTACTAGCGCTGCTGCCCAAATTGCCCACGTACACCTTGCATGAAAGATCCCATTCGCGATAATGAGACATGATTTCTGAAAAAAGGTCAATTAATCAAAAACTGTTTTTTTTTTTTGGTAATTGTTTACATAATCAAATTATCATTCACTGAAAATTGTAAAAACATACGGAATATGAATTTTACGTAATTCTAAAATATTTCTTACTTCATTGAATTCTGATGTCATTACGAATTTTTTTCATCACATGATCAGCGAAAATACTAAAATCTGAAAGGCAGGTTTTCTCCATATTGTCAAGGTATATATTATATTAAATTGTAACAAACTATACATTTTACGAATCAAGTTAAAGAAGGTTTAACATTGTTATTATCAACAAGGATAACAAAATGTAATCCGATTAACACTTATACTAAAAATATTAACCAATAAAACACCACGTCACGAACACCTCTAAAGTTCACATTCACAAAAATCAACTAATCAAAAACTAAACACGAAACTTACTCACAACCTATAAACCAAACGTGATAACCCCAAAATAGAAAATCCGAGCCCTCAAATTACGAAAACTAAGTGAAACAAGGTTTCTATTCTACCGAAGAAAAAACATTGATTTGTCCCGGGGAAATGACGCCCAGCGATGGGTTGCGCATTAAAACGACCTTACTCACACCTGGACCCAAAAAGATTTTTTTCTGTACAAAACATAAATGTTCAAAACTTACGTTATTGTTGTTGCTAGCTGCTGTTAAAAGTGAGTTTTTGAAAGTATTTTATAGATTTTTCGCGACAAAAAACGCGCACTGTCTGGCAATCTAACGCTTCCCCTCCCGAGAACACCCGAGAACCTACAAGAGACAAAATGGCCAATGGTGCTGGTACGGCGCTCGGCGGTAATAGCGAAACGCGCGCGCACGCCGGAAACTGTGACTGGGTAGTCAAGTGCGACCTCTGGGATGCGTTCCAAAGTCGATATGAGTTGATTCATATTTATAAAAACTGAGTGAATACATAATATATCGAGAATCGAGATCGACGATTGGTCGACATTCGATCGAAGGGGGGGCACACTGCAACTGTCAACTCTTGTCAGCAGATTCAGGACGTAAACATTGTAAAAAAAAAAACAACTGATTTGACAGTTTTTAATTAATACATATTATAAATAATAATGAGTTTCATAAAAGCATAAAAGGTCACAATTATCAAAATTAGTTCAAAACTTATCAAGAAAGTGTGTTTAAAAGGTAAAATAAAATAAAATTCGTTAGTGCTATGTCAAATTTGTATAAATCATGTAATGGTTCGAATTTTAATGTCTGACAGTTACCCATTATTTTGTTTGTTAAATTGTTATTTTACAGAAAAGTGAACTATCTGGGCGAGCATATCTTGCAACTTTTCTTATTCGGTTATATGAATTACAATTTTTTAATATTGAACAATTAATTATTAATGCTGAAAGATTAACTGTAAATTTATCGATGTGTGAATTCGAAATGTAAACGTAAGTACATTCAAATTTTCACTGATGGATTGTTATAAATTTCTCAAAATATGAATTATATCTTGACAATATCTAATATTTAATGTCTATGCATTTTTATTTCTTCCTGTTATATTGTAAAATTAATGCACAGAATTTATATAATTCGCATTGAATTAATTTTGTGGTATCCTTGAAATTACCCCAGTTTTCAAGGTCATGTCATTTTTGAATTCGTAAAATTTTTTGAATTTCAGCAATTGTCATGATTCCCAACAAATTTGCTGAAAAATTTATAATGTGGAAAGTAAATTGTGGTGACATTTTTTGCAGGATTTCACAAAGCTGGAAAGCACCAATTTCCCCCCAAAATTTCACCATGTCGAAAGAGCTGATAAAACGCAAGCACACCAAATATTTCCAGCGAATTCTCCATGTGATGCCAAGTTTGATGGCAGCTTATGACATGAACCGAATGCCTTTTGCATTTTTCGCTATTTCAGGATTAGACATTTTGGGTTCCCTTGACGAATTTTCGGAGCACGAAAAACAAGAAGCTATCGAGTGGATTTACAGGCTCCAGGTGTTTTTTTGTCTTCATTCAAAAGCTTGTAAAATTTTTTACTTTATTATAAAATCTCATTTTCAATCATGAATAAACTTAAGTCTCGCATTTTTCGTTAACTGTCTCAAATACAAAAACATCAGTTAGTTTTTCAAAATACATTAATCTTGGAATTCAAAAGAAATGCTCATTTTCCAGGTTATAAATGGAAAAAAATCTGGATTCCAGTCATCGACGACATTTCCCAATGATGAAACGAAATATCGATGTGGTCATCTGGCGATGACTTACACTGCGCTGGCTTCGCTTCTGGTTTTGAATGACGACTTGAGTCGAGTCGACAGAATGTCTGTTGTGGAGGGTGTCAAAGCTTGTCAGAATCCTGACGGATGTTTTACCGCGATGTTGTATGGATGTGAAAGCGACATGAGATTTCTGTATTGCGCTTGTTGCGTCTCGGCGATGCTCAACGACTGGTCAGGGGTCGACAAAGAAAAGGCGATAGATTATATTTTGAAAAGCAGAGTAAGCGGGCAATCTTGTCGATTGCCTTTTTTGGAGAAATTTGAAAAAATTTTTGCATTTTTGTAAATTATGGATGATGCTTCCCAAAATTGTAAATTATCTAAAATTTCCAACAATGTGGAAAAAGAAAAACTTTCCGAATAATTAAGGAATATCTTTGATTCTGAAAATTCAGGATGTTGAAATTCAATTTTTGCATCGAAAAAATGCAGAATTGATTTTTAGAAATAAAAGCTTTGTTATAGAATGTTTTAATAATTGTAAAACACAAAATATTCAAAATTTTTGTTGTTTTGAGAACGACAATTTTCAACAATTTATAAATTTTTTTCAGTCCTATGACGGTGGCATTGGACAAGGTCCAGGACTGGAATCTCACGGCGGTTCCACTTTTTGCGCCATAGCTAGTCTTCATCTTATGAACGAATTGCACAACGTTTTGTCGCAAAACGAGTTGGAACAATTAAAAAAATGGTGCCTCATGAGACAGGATTTTGGATTCAGTGGACGCCCTGGAAAACCGTATGACACTTGTTACAGTTTTTGGGTCGGGGCGACTTTGCAAATGCTCGGAGCCATCGGACTCTCAAATTACGAAGAAAACAGGTCGTTTCTTCTGTTGACCCAGGACTCGCTCGTTGGAGGATTTGCAAAATACATTAACGAACAGCCTGACCCTCTTCACACTTACATGGGTACACTATAAGCAACTTTCTTTGAATAATTTTAATTGTAGAATACAATAATTATTATAAGTTTATTGTGACACTGGAAAATAACTTGCACTGACAAAACGAAAATTTCAGTATAAGCGAACAAATTATCAGACTTTGATTCGCAGTTTGGAAATGTATAATTCAAAAAATAGAAGCCGCAAATTTTAATTGGAATTCTTAGAATTCAGGTTCGAAAAATATTTCAACAGAATTAATTTTTTTTTACGTTTTCAATTTTTGAGTTACTGTCAGACTTGTAAATTATTGTAAAAACTTTCGAAAGTTGAAAATATTGAAATATTCAAATTGGTAATTAAAGATTTGATCATCATTTTACGAAATTGTTGATAAATGAATGCTAGTTTTAACGTTAATATTATTTGTTTCCAGGACTTTGTGGCTTGAGTTTATTGGGAGAAGCAAACCTTCATGCGTTGAATGCCGCCCTCAACATTTCTCAGCGTACATACGCGCATTTAAAAGAAATTCATAAAAAGTGGGAAAACGAATGAGAAGAATAACTTATTGATAATTGTTACACGAATGCGCACAAATGTTTGTGACGAAAACTGAGATTTTTAAAATTTGTACTGTGACTCATAATTTTATATAGACAGGCTCGGTGAGATTTACCATTTTTGTATAATAAATGATGAAAAAATATCAATCAATATGTATTTAATTATTGTATAGTTGTGTGTTAAGTTCTAATTTCATTTCAGTCATTGTTTATTTTTACTGTGATATATTTACCTTATTAGTTTGAACGAAAATTCCAAAATCAAGATTATGGGAAAAAAATGTTTCCAAGTGAGAAAATTTTTGTTCTCGTAACGTTGACTGTTTTTGTATTTGTATTTACAGTATTAATTTTCATGTTTATTCTATTTATAATAATCATTTATGTCTACCCTTACTTATTTGGGTGGAATTTCGTGGTTTTCTATATCCATTTTTCACAGTCACGGCACTGAAACAAAAATAGTTGTAATTATGTTTTATTTGTCTTGTAATTTTTACTTGTTTTTAGGAATATTTTTATTATTATACCATTGAGACATGTATATGTAAATAAAAATTGAAACTTTCGTTTGGTATCTCATTCGAAAAAAATGATCAAATTCAGAGTCGATATACTCTTAAATTTAATAATTCATTCTATTTTCAGTTTTTCTGTTTCTATATGAATACGAAAAAATTATCGAATTTCAAACACGAATAATGAGAACATTTATTATCACGAATTTCTATAATACCCAGGAAAAAGTTCAGAAACTAAAATAAAGGAAAAATTTATTCTGAATACACTTATTTATACGTATACGATTTTCCTGAATAATTAAACGTTATTTACATTTTTCTCGTTTTCCTCAAGACACTTTGCACTCGAACGGATAATATTAAATCCATTCAATGTTTCCATAACTTACGTATAATATTGAGATTTTATTTTGCATTGAATATGATAATGATTAAACTCACTTATTGAACTGCCTGTAAAAATTTCCCAATTTTCCCATTCACTGTTCATCAGTCGCAACAAATCAAACAAAATGATTCCCATCAGTATTAATAGAGGCACTTTGTTCTTTTTCCAAAATGTCTCCATTTTTCGATAAACTGTTCTTCTATTGAAAATATCGTATGTATACAAAATAATCGTCAGAGCTAGATCTGATCGACTGAATAATGATTCGATCTCGAATGTGTAAAGATTAGTCGATATTTCATGTGCGAACTTTATTTTATAAAAAAGTCCTATTAACTGCCCAGTTTTTCATCCCGTTCGTGATTGATTAATAATTATTCATGGAACTTGCATAAACACAGCTCGAATTTTTTGTACTTCATAATGTATGTACGTTGCATCACACACGTGTAATTTATTGATGAAAATCCAATTTTTTATATGTACGAAGTGGCGTGAAAAATAGGTAATTATGTGAGTTAAACATTAAAACTTTAAATTGAACTCGAAATTTTTTTTTTTCTCGGCGGTAACTGCACTTGTCGAGAAAAAATGAGCATTATTTTAAGATTGCATATTATTGCCTAATATTGAAATTTCGGAAGTTCTGAAAATTTTGGCAAATTCCCGGAGTTTTTGAGAATTTCTACAACTTTTCAAAATGTCTAAAATTTTAGAAAATTGTTTTGGATATTTCTAGAAATTCTGTAATTTTTGTAAATTGTTGAAATTCTTCAAATTTTTTTGAATTTCTGAAAATGTTCGAAATTTTACGAAATTATTTAAAATTTCCAAAAAGCCTTTGGAAATTATTCAATTTTTGGAAATTGTTGGAACTTTTTCCAATTTTGGAAAATTTTACAAACTTTTCAAAAGTCTTGAAAATAGGTAAAATTTTTTCAAATTTCCCGAATTTTTGAGAATGTTCAATATTTGCAAAATTGTTGAAAATTGTTGAAGTTCTCGAAAATTTTTGTGAATTGTTGGAATTATCCAAATTTTGTTAGATTTTTGAAAGTATTCGAAATTTTTTGGAGTTTTCGGAATTCTCAAAAATTTCCAATATTGTTGAAAATTGTTAAAGTTATTGGAAATTATGCTGTTTTTTGAAATTGTTAGAATTTTTTTCAATTTGTGAAATTTTAGAAAATTTTCCAAAGTCTTGAAAATAGTTGAAATTTTTTCAAATTTTAACTATTTTTTATTTAAAAATTTATTTTTTTTATTTATTTTATATTTTATTAATAATATATATTTTTATTTTATTTTAAAAAATTTCAAACTTTTCCCAATAGTAAAATTCCTAAATTTTTCCAACATTTCTAAATAGTAATTACGAGATTTGAAAGATTCTGATCTAAGATTCTAAATTTAATTTCAATATTATTCATTTCTTTTGATATATTTATTATTCTTTTATTAATTTTCATTCAATTTTATACATCAAAATATTTATAATTTTATAATAAAACACATTATTCATAATTAATTTCGACTCCAATTGATACTTTATTTTTTTTTCATTAATTATAAGTGTATAGTTTTTCGCTCGTATTCGTAATATTCATCGACGCATGATGACTTAATTCCTCGCCATCACTGGAATTATTCTGATTTGTCTATTTAGTTTTTTTCTCTGGGTCTCTGAAAAAATTCAAGTCTCGTTTCAATTCAAAATTCACAACTGAAAAGTGAAAATCCAAAAAGCGTTGAATTTTCAACGTGCCTTTTCAATAAGGTTCATTTTCTGAATAAAATACTCCAAGTAATGAACCTACTTATCGAAATGACGATAGAGTATTATAATATAATTATATAAATATATATATATAACGTAATTACCTAGTCTTGATCGGTTTGTTTCTTTCGGGCCAGAGTTTACCTAATTTTCGGAATGGTTCTTCGATCGCGACGAAAGAAATCAGTGACAGAAAAAATGCGAACGTGAAATCGAGGATAAAGTTTTGAAACTGAAAAACAACGAGATGGTATAATTTTTTATCAAATGCAGTGAAACATGATATATTTATTTGAAAAAACTGTGGAAAAGGAATTAAACGATGCTTTTTATAAATTTTTCATTCGTAGCTGTCTTGTCCTGGATTCCTCTTTTTAAAAAAGTTCGGACATATCTTCAATCTGAACACAATCGATAAATAATCAGGAAAATAATAAAATAATAAATAATCACCGTTTGTAGGAAAAAAAATTGGCCGGCTGTTCTCATGCTCCCAACATCGTACGTTTGGAAAATATCATGTGTCAAAAAAGCACCATAGGACAATTTTGCCAAAGGTTGCACCCATTTCGGCGTCAAAATGTTGTACATAAAATTAACAGCTGAAATTTTCAACGTATCTGGTGTCAGTCAGTTGAATAATTTTATTCCGTGAAAGTCAGTAAAAAGTGAAAACAGTTGAAATTCGCGTAAAATATTGGAAAAATTTGAATTAAAAAAAAATATGTAGAAAACTTTCGTTTCCCAAAAATGCATTACATTGCGAATTACTTATATACTCGCGACATTTCATATTTCCAGAAAAATTTTTAAATTTTCGAAACTTGGCGCAACTGAAATTTTTAAATTCGGCAAAATTCAAATTTTTACATTAAATGAAGGGAATTTAGTTACTGCAAATATTTCCCGTTGAATATGTGAATTTAATTCAATATTTAATTGATTTAATAATTAATTCGATATATCTGCACCACATGAAATTACCTGGACCTTCGCTGATCGTCATTAATAAAATAACGCTCGCGATACTGATTGCGTAAATAGTAGGATGAGTACTAGCATACAACGCGTTTTCCAAAAGCGATGTTTTTATATTCGGATCGAAGTATCTGTGAGATACCATTTGGATTCCAAAAGAAAGTACTATTCCCAATAGTAAAATCAAAATTGTAAACAAAGTCTAAAAAATGCAGGATTAAATTATTGTTATTCAATTAAAATAGTACAATCAAAATTGTAAACAAAGTCTAAAAAATGCAGGATTAAATTATTGTTATTCAATTAAAAGTTCGGCCATTCATTCAAATCTCTCATGGTTTTTGGGATTAATTAATTAAATTAGTTCAATTAAACAATTAAACAAGTTCAGATTTACAAGCAGGGAATCTCAACACAAATTTATGATGGTACCTGAGAGAACAGCGTTTTTCGAGACTTGCATTCGTAAAATATTACGCCGAAAAGTATGCCAATCATGTACGGCCCAAAACGCGTGTGCAATTTTATGCGAACATCCATGAAACTGAGTATATCGAAGGGAGGTGCATCGAATCTTTTAACAAAATTAAACCAAGTCTCATAAATTTTATCGTGAGGTTAGGTGCAGAGCTTGACCTTGAAAATCCAAGGTCACCTTCAAAATTTCCAAGGCAACGAAAATTAAGATGGCGTTCACCCTAGCCAGTTGAGGGCGACGTTTTTTCGTCGCCTTTTTGGGGCGACGAAAAATTTCTCAAACAAATCGAAATTTTTAATTTAAAAAAAAACTTTCAAACTTTCCAAATCTGTTGAAAAACTCAAAATTTATTCAATTTTTCGAGGAACGCTGCAAAATATTCAGAATTTTCGAACAATTTCCAACTCTATAAATTTCGAAAAATTTTAGAGGGTAATTTTCTAAAAATTCGAAAATTTCGAATGTTTCGGAAAAATTATAATTCTGAAATTGATATAAAAACATACAATTTGAAAATCTTTCGAAAAACTTAGGATTTTATTCATATTTTTGAAAGGACACAAAATTTGACAAATTTCCGAAAAAATAAAAGATTTTCAAACTTTTCAAAAAACTTGAATTTTTCAAGAAACTTGAATTCTCAAATTTTTTGAAAAACTCAAAATTTGTCGATTTTTGTGGAAAACAACAAATTTTCGCAATAAAAAGAAATCAAAATTTTCGATCGCTTCCAAAAACTAACAATTTTCAGAACTTGCATAAAACTCTGAATTTCGAATTTTTCGAAAAACCTGAAATATTAAAATTTTCAGAAATACCTAAAAATTTTCAAATCTGTTGTAGAACTACAAATTTTCGAATTTCCGAAAAATTACAATTTTTTCATTAAAAATAAATTAAAATTTACGAATGTTTCTAAAATATAACAATTTTTAAAATGTTCGAAAAAACATATTTTAAATGTCTCAGGAAACCCGATAGTTTTAAATTTCGAAAAAACCTTTAATTTCAAAAATTTCTGAGAAACTCAGAATGTTCAAATTTTTAGAACCTAAATTTCGCAAATGTATTGTAGCAAAAACGATTTAAAATACAATTAGCAAAGATTGTATAAAAACATATTAAGATTTTACTGAATGAAAGTTCAATTTATTTCGTTCGAAAAACGCTCTGAAATCAATTTTTTAATTATTTCACATAGTGACGCCTAAACATCGCCTTTTGGAGACGTTTGTTGTCGAAATTTCGTCGCTCTCAGCTGGCTATGATCTCGCTCGTTCGATACAATTGAAATGGTGTCCAAATTTTTCGATTCACAATCATAATTTCCGAATTCACAATATACTATCTAACAATTCGCAACTCCAGAACTTGGAAGAATTTTCAGTCAACAAGTTGCGGTCAACTAAAAACCTTCAATATTGTTACTATGAAGTCTCGTGACCTTGACCTGGCAATAAATCTAAGGTCACGCACACTTGAAAACTCCAAGTAATAAGCGCAAATTACATTATTATATTTACCTTGGACGAGGCATCACCGAAGGTTCATAACCTTGAGAATACGTCGCGTAAAACGGTGGTATCAAACTCAAGAACAATATAGCTCCAAAAAGCAAGTACCCCAGTTTCCGCGGAAGTTTATGGAAAGCGTAAATAATAAATGATCCGACTACGAAACATTGCATATCGTAGGACAAGTACCAAGATTGGAACATGCACTGAAATTAATGAATTAAGAGTATAACTTTCATATTGTTCAACTCGCTGTTTCTTTGCTAATAGTAATCCGATTCTATTAATATTTATATAAAAATGTGCGTAATACTTCAGCGCTTCCGGAAAGTTTAGTTGCGTATCGAGATTTTTTGTTCATTTATAGGATAACAATAAAGTTGAGATAACTTGGAATCAGAAAATCATAATTTTAATTATTAAATTCGCAGAAAAAAAATGTCAGAGTAATATTTTATTATAAAATATAAGAAAATCCAGACAAGATTATTGCTATATGTTAATTTTTATCCGTTAATTATTAATTATGTTAGTTCAAATAAAATGCCATGTGGCCACGCATTTGGGTGCAGGTATTTTTCGAAAGTAGTATGCAGAAAGCTCACATATTTTCCTTCGTGAAAGTAATTGTTGATAAACAACAAATTGGCCCACCATGCATGTTTGCAAGGTTCCGAACACACAGAAACTTTGAATTTCCAAATGGGACCATCAACCAGATGCTCAATCACAGTTGCGTGAAATAATATCAATATCAAATACGTCGGTAGTAACCTGGAATTGAACCAATTCTGAAATTCAAGCACGTAGCCAGGGAGGGGGCTGAAGGCCCCTCCGAAATTCTGGAAAATTTTAAAAATCTAGCACATTGCAGAAAAGTATATTCTAAAAAAGAAAAGTAGAACAATACTGATTTTCACAAGTGTCAAATTTTTCGAGAAATTAGACAACTTTGAACAGTTTCAGCATTTCAAGATTTTCAACAATATTTTGGGAATTTTCAGAGTTTAGAGTCTTTCGAGAATTTTACGAGTTTTTAGAAATTTAAAAATATTCAAAATTTTGAAAGAGTTTCGATAATTCTGGAAATTCAAAATATTTTCGTAATTCTCGGAATAACGAAAATTTTACAATTTCTGACATCTTGAAAAACTTCGTAATTTGGAATATTTTCAAGATTTCGAGATTTTTGAAAATTTTGAGAATTTTCAAAGTTTTAAGTATTTTGAGGATTTTGTAAGTTACTGGAATTTTGAAAAGTTCGAGAATTTCCAAATTTGGGTAAATTTCAGATATTTGTGAATGTTCCAAAAATTTTGAAAATTCACAATATTTTCAT
>JAPYZK010001312.1:0-31314 GCA_030522785.1 Platygaster equestris | reverse complement strand
CCAATTTACGCCGGCTTGTTATTAAGCCCGAAAGTGGAGGGAAAAAAGGTGCCGCTTGTTTGCACATCGTTCCGGAGTGAAAGAGTGCGCTGGAATATGCAGAAAGGACACTCGTAAATGGGACTGATTAGCCTACAATTAACGACTCTTCCTCCCCCTTTTTTTCGCGAAGAGGGCTCGGGGTCATCCGGGGGCGAAAAGGTCGGGACGATGTAGAAAAAGCGAGCTCATATGAAGACGAGTATTCGGAGACGAGTATTCGGAATGTAAAGCTCAATATCCTCGGATTCATCCATGCCTCCGATAACCTCAAAATCAAAAATAAGAGAACTTTACATTTTGAATCCAATATCCAAAAAAAGACATAAGAAAAAAGAGGAAAATCAAGTTATGGCGTGAATGAGACAAAACAAAATGCATTACAAACAATTTGTATAGTTTTTTTATAG
The DNA here is from genome assembly GCA_030522785.1 of Platygaster equestris. Taxonomy (NCBI): domain Eukaryota; kingdom Metazoa; phylum Arthropoda; class Insecta; order Hymenoptera; family Platygastridae; genus Platygaster; species Platygaster equestris. Next base: position 30,865 of record JAPYZK010001312.1, on the reverse strand, counting down.
ATCCAAATGAACATTCATAGTAATTAACTAGAAGGATTCGCCCCATGGGCGCTTCGCGCATCAACTCATATTCAGGTTTTTAGCAATGAATTTCGACAAATGAATTCCTTTGGACCAAAACGTCAAAAATCGTATTTTCTCCACGTTGTTGGAAAAAATATAGTCCTCAACTTGTGCAGAAGAGCTTTTTTAACGAATGTGAAGTTTGCAAGACTCGCCTACGGCTCGTCTTGCAAACTTCACATTCGTAAAAAAAGCTCCTTCTGCACTCGTTGAGAAATATACTATAATCCGTGCGGAATCTGCAGTTATAATTAGAAATGAATGAGAATTAACGGAATTTCATTGAAATGTATTGGAAATCGATAGAAGGCTATAGGTGGCTACAAGAATTAGTGGTAACTGATGGGAATTGATGGGACTTTTGAGGAATACATAAGAATTCATGGGAAACATTATAAGTTGATTGCAAAAGATAAAATGAATAAAATTGAATGAGTATCGTCGATAAGAATTGATAAGATTTGATGGAAACTGATGGGAGTTAATGAGAATCGAAAATTATCAATGAGAATTAAAAAAAGTTCATAAAAATCGATAGATATTGACACAAATCTATAGGAATTGATGGGAATGGATCGACATCGATGGAAATTGATAGATATCCATGGGAACTAATAGAAATCAGTAGAAATTCATCAGAATTTATGATGATTGATAGAATCAAATTCAAGGAAATCGATGGTACACGAACGGAATTGATTTTTGTCGACGAGAATTAATGAAAATTGTTAGGACTCTATAGAGATTGACGAGGATTGATATGAATCAACGAGAATTTATATAAATCTGTAGAAATCCATGAGAATCGATAAAAAAAGAAAGGAGTTAATGGGAATCAATGGTAAAGAATGGAAATGAATGGAATTCCATGGGCATTGATTGAAAATGATAGGAATCTATAAATATCAATCGAATAGAAATTGATAGGAATATATGAGAATTGATGGCTATGAATGGGGAATAATGGGAATTAATGGAAAATAATGGGAATTAATGGGAAATAATAGGAATCAATGGAAATTATAGCCATTGATGGGGAATTATGGGAATCGATGGGAATAAATAGGAGAATATCGGATTTAATGGAGATTAATGGAAAATGATGAGAAGCGATAGAAATTAATAGGAATCTGTAGAAATCGATGGGAATACACGGTAAATGATGGAAATCTATGGAAAATGATAGAAATTGATAAGAAATGATGGGAGTCTATGGCAATCGATAGAAATTTATGGAAAACGTTTGGAACTAATATGAAATAATGGGACTTCATGGGAATTCATGGAATTTCATGAAAAATGATAAAAGTTGATGGGATATAAGAGGAAATGATGGGAATTCAGAGTACATAATAGGAAACTATGGAAATTAATGGAAATCTGTGGAAATTGATGGATATGTATGGGAATGTTTTTTTATAATATAGGAAGAAATCAAGGCACCTGATTTCCATAACTTACTCAACTTATGAAACATACTGCAACTTTAGTTAAGTACCGTTTCCAGCAGCGAACGGTTTGTTCCACATCAATATCTCATTTGGGGGAGTATGAACGATGCGATAATGCTCTAGAGCGTATTTTGATAATAATTAAGGCAAAGAGCAGTCATTCCGTTGCCTCGTTAGAATTCAGAATTAAGGAACCTCGTTAAAACTGCTATCCAAACTAACTGCTAGTTCCACGTGGAAGATTTTCTTCGAGTACCTCTACCCCTTTCATCATCTCCCTGCTGCCATTCGCCAATTAACGGGAAATTAATGACCTTAGATGTCTAAGTATATGAGTCGTTCAGGGATTTTCATGGATAGCAGGTGCTTTAAAATATCAAATTAACACCTGAGTCAATTGGAAATCTTTTTATCGTGACGTTGAATAGACTCATACAGAAAAAAATTTATCCAATTCAAAAAGACGTAAAATGACACGTATTAAAGAGATACGAATTTTCAGCCCGACTGTAAACAAGGAGGACTTTCATAAAATTCTTCCTTACGCAACAATTTTGATTGTAATTTCAATAATTACGTTATAAACTCCCCTCTCACTATGAAAAGGTAATTACATTTGTGCAATTCATTCAAACATGAATTGGCAACGCAACTCATCCACGAAAATCTTCCGGGGAGAAAATGTAGAATCACTCCGCAGGTGCTCGGGCATTTAATAATAAAATCGCTCGCCGGCCGAGTAATTGGTTTTTCGGAAAAGCCGGGACAGCTTTGTTATACGATAAATAAAGAAATTTTAATCTCGCTGAAATCGAATATCCGGGGGAAAAACGGTGAGAAAGAGACACGGAAAACGATTTCGGAGGGAAAAATTCGCCTGGGCGTGAGGAGAAACTTCGTGACACGCGCTTGGAAGTGTGGGAAGGGGGAGAAAGGGGTGGAAAGGGGGGGTGCACAATCCCATTTGTCCTATTCCAAAGTAAAATAGCTTATAACGCGGAAATAAAACCGTCTCCAAACGGTCCGAGCGCTCCGCCAGCTCGGGAAATATTTTGCGAGCGGATGTAGATGTAACGTTAAATTTGAGTGGGTTTCAGAAAATTACCAAGTTCTCTGATCTCAAGAAAATGTACGGTTCGAGTTGTATTTGAACTCTGCGGGTCTCGGAAGTTTCCCGAAAGTTTACGGTATAACTCAACTTTGATAGTTATGTAACATACAACAGTTAATGCCTATGAATATATCTATAAATTGATAATCTATGACGAAGAGCCTCCCACCACATTCGAAAAATTATTGAGTCGTATTTCTAAGTTTTTTCCGCCAATTCTTGATGTTTGCGAAAATCCTTTTGCACAATTACTAAATATGAGTAGAAAAATGCCGCTATGTTCGAATTTTTCAAAAAAAAAAAAAAAATTTTAAGTCGCTATTCCAAGTTTACTACGTCAATTTTGCTTGAAATGAAAACGGTCGAACCCCCCAATAATTCATCGATTGTCTTTTCCACCTCGCTCATGAGTCTCGGACTTTTTCGTACTTGGGCAAAAACTTTGGAAAATGCGTCATAAATAATGTGGGAAACGCGATCGTGGATATAATTGAACAAGCTACAATTTGGCTCGCGGATTCATACATTCGTAAAAAGTTGGCGGCGAGTCAAGGGATGCGCGACAGTGGTAAATAGTCAGAAGGAAACCGATGGGAATGAAATATGGCGCCCGCCCGGACCTTTTTCTCTGGGTTTAAGGAGCTTAGATTAACCAGAAAACGCGATCTGCATTTTCTCCATTTTCTTGCGAATGGAATCGAACGAGGAAAGTATTTTCGTGGGATTTCAAGGGTTTTAGCAGATACATCATCAGTGGTTAGTTCGAATAGGATTCTCCATAGAAGTTTTTGGTTGCGATATCATTTATATCTGTAATAAGTTGCTAATTGCAGCTCCAAAATTTTTCGCCTCCTGCAAAAAATAAAGAAATGCTTTCTTAAGTCTGTGCGCGTTTTCTAAAATGCCGAACTTAATCTGAAAATGTCGTTCGCATTTTGTAAATGAAGGACTGACGGTCAAAACCGGCTAACTTCCACTCCGCATGAGGTTCATTATCTTAATTACTTCCTTGAAAATATAAGCCTAATGAGAGGTAGTAGTTAGTTGATTTTGACTGTCAGTCCTTTCAAATTTACTATATCAGATATTCAATCTTTTGTTGCGGTAAAAAGGGTGGGGAGATTAAATTATACTTGTAAAAAAATGTTCTCGTGAATAGAAAATGTATAGGATAGAATCCAATTATCTGACAGAACTCGTACATCCCAAAGGAATTATGAATACGCTGAAGAGTCGATTTATGGAAAAAATCACATTTTTGTATTTTCAGAATATTTGATTGGCTTCTATTTTGGTTGCGAATACTATAAAATCTCGACTTCGTTACTGCGGTGCGTCAAAGCCAATTATCGTTTTTTCGAGGCAAAACATTTTTCAATCAACGTTTTTTTCGGCTAGTCAATGTGAAACCTTGATTATGTTTTGATTTACGAACTGTAGTGGAACGTTATTTTTGTGTTCAATAACTGTATAAATCAATCAAAGAAAAAAAGACAAAACAAAATGCTTCTAAACTAAAATGTTTTTGTTGGTAATCGGACTTTTCTCTAATTGTTGTTTTTCGTTAAAATTACAATGTCAAAAACCTGCGTTCGTCGATAGAAAACAGTGATTATCACGAATTTCAGATAGGAGACCGTAATCCCTGACTTTGGAAGACTATATACAGAAAACGCTGGTTCCGTAATTTTTTCAGAGAAACGTGAGAACAAGTATCCGGCTCGAAGGACCTTTGGAGCCCCTACCAATCTTAGTATAACCTCAAAACATTATTTGAAGAAGCCATGAGTTATTATTATGTTTCTTAGTACAAGTATGCAAAAAAAAGTCACAACATGTAATTATCTAACTACCGTAACTAGCGCAAGCCCATACTCGAGTTCCTGAGAAGCGTCGCGCACAGTCGCGCAGCAATGATCAGAAATGGGCTCGCGCTTATTACGGGAATTATCTGCACAACTATCAGAGATAGAGAAAAACTTTATTATGCATTTTTTATACAAATTTGAATTTTGCACAAGTTTAGATGACAATTTTTTCGCTACAGTCTATAGTTTCCAAGTTATAGCAATTTAAACAATTAAATTGTTGATAACTTTTGTTTGCACTATTTTACGGAATCATATTCGTAATCAGTTACCTGAAAACCTTCAGAAAACACTGCGTCTACTCATCCCGGTTTTACTTCCTACAAAATGACCCTCAGCGTATGAACTAAATTACTGATCCGCATTGACGGGAAACGATGGTAAGTAGTGGGTAATCGATAAGAATTGATAGAAATTAATGAGAAACAAAATGAATCGACGAGAATCAATATAAGTTGAAAGGAATCAATCAAAATTTGTATCAATCAATAGGAGTGGATGGAAATCATTGAGAATTGATGGGAGTGGATAGATTTTATAATATAGAGAGGTACATAGATCACTAGGCCAAATTCAAGTACCAAATCTTTCGGAAGACAAAATTATCGTGGTGGTCAGAGATGACATACTATATTGAAATCAAACTGAGTAGAATTCTTCAAACAGTGCAAAATGTTCGAATCGATCTCGTACCAATTCCACGATTTCACGCAAAAACAGAGTGCGGAGTATCCGGCTCGAAGGAACCTCAAAATTTCATAAATCCCAGTGCCCCGGGAAAACGGGATTTCCCCGGGCAGCCTTCGTATTTCCACCTCGGGTTCTCTACCACGGCTCGTTAAACATCGATTAGACAGAAGAGTGTAACGTACTGTTCAATGAACCTCTGCCGGAAGAATGTACGTATTACTGAACAAGATATAAGTCTCGTTACGAGAGGTACTTGCGGCGGTAATCTTATTCAAATGACGTACATTCCAGGTAATTGGACTGAATTGAAATCGTACACTAGTGTATAAATTGATTTCCTCATTTGCAGGAACTCAACTCGTTATCTTCGTGCAATGATCAAATGGTGCAATGTACTGGAGGTAATGTACAGTAAGACGCGAAAATTCTAGTTCATTTTTTACACAATACCTTTTTAATGGATGATTTTCAATTGATTATCTCAATACTTTTTACTCAAACTCGAGTAATAAAACGAGAGATTAATGCATACTCAATCGTGAACGAAGAAGTAAGAGGACATTAGAACATGATCTTCGTAAAATTGAATGAAGCATCTCCGCACGAATTAATCCGTTCACGGCTAAATTACGCGTAGTATCCATCAGCGAATTTAATATCTAGTCTATGTTTTATCCCCGTAAAATCCTGCAGGAGCGCACAAGCTGAGATAGTGCCCGACGTACCCACTTAATATAACCATCGCCTCTGACGAAAAACGAGCGAGCGTGCGACTCCAAGATCTACGATCAAGTTACTGTCTTTATTAATCGAGAAGTGCATGTTGGAGTTGAAATTGGGGTATAAAATCACTCCGGGTCTGAGTTTTGGGATGTTAAATCCTAATCGCGGAGTAGAGAGCTCACAAAATTGATATACATTTTTCAAATTAAATTTTCTGCGTGGTTTTATGTACTTATTCAATAGAACGTTAAATTTTCGACGTGCATTTATATAATCATTTCATATAACATTTCTTCGGTATTCATGTTTACAAGCACGAAAAAAGTACGCGGTAGTTGAAAATTTTGTTCGAGTGATGGAATTCGCAGGAGTTTTCAGATATTCCTGCGCTGCGAGATGGAAAGCACACATTTGCTCAACGACGCAGGGTTTGCCGAGTTTGCTTTGAAAGTTAATTTTGTCAATTTTACAGGAATATGGAGGAAGTTTGATGTTGGAGTCAGCGTTGGTAAGAGTTTATTTTCTAACGGGAAATTTGTGTGCCATGTAGAAATTCAAGAAAAAACAGAAACAGAGACAGGAGTGTTACATTCGTGCTTCAGTTTTGGTTACAAACAGCGCGCGGTGGCAGCGTCGGGTACTAAGTTGATCACGTTATTATTTTATACTTCCAACGAAAAAACGACTGAAGGACTTTTGTCTAATATTATCACTGGGAATCTACTGTTTGTAGGAATATCGATTTTAATGACCGACCGACGAAATAATCGATTGTTTAAAAATTTATATTTTTTCTATAACCTCAATTTTAGGACGCCATGTATCCTATGTTTAAAAAAAAAATACGAAGCCTGCAACACTCAAAACTTAATTGTTTCAATGACAAATTCTACCTTGCACACTTTCTACAACTATAAAATATATCACCCGTAGTCTTCTGTTCGTAAATTGAAGGCAATACAGATCAGAGATCAGGTTTTCATTGTGCAAACGTACAAAGAAACGAATAAAAAAGCGGACACGATTACTTCCTGAAAAAAGAGGGAAAATTCCGCCATTTACGAGGCGTGAATAATTGTTTGCCAACCCTCGAAGAAACCCCAGAACGCGAGATAGCGTCGTTCAGTCGATGGCCCAGGGGAAATTTTGGATTTAGTGGGCGCGCTGGTATTGGTGCTCAAACAGTCCGAACTTGTTTACGCGAAATAGCTGAAACGAGAATCCCTAAATTTCCGAGAGAAAACTTTGCAGCACTTTAGATTGCCGCGCCACAAAGCCACGAACTCACCGACCGCGAAGATACCTTATCTCATCTGGCCACTGTTAAATTATCCCGAGCCCGATTCTTCACGCTCTCCCTTTCGAACGTCCCTTCTGATTTTTTCGCTCACCCTAGGGATTCATTTCGGGGGAAGATATGAAAGGGGTGAATAACGTGGGTAAAGTGAATTCGTGAATCCATTTTTCATTTCTGAATTCGTGTAGAATGGTACGGTAACTTTAAGCGGAATTAGGCTGAAGAAAAAGAAAATTGGAGGGCAATTTTTTTGGGTTCGATGGAAATTTGGAATTCGACCTTGGGAAATTCCGCCATCTTGGATTGAAGGAGTAAGTTTTTGTTTTGGGAATAACTTTCTTCCTCGTCATTTTTCGGAAAAAAGTTATATGTACGGAGTTGTTAAAACATGAATTCTTAACGAAAATTGTTCTGTGACACTCGCATTTGTTTATTTGTGCGTAATTGTTGTGACTATGGACAAATTTATGGTAAAAAATGATTTTCACCCTTTCTTCGATTGTTTTAGGGTATTTCCATGATACAATTATGCAACAGGAAATTATGATGCTTCTTGTTCATGACAAATTCTACAATTCAACAACTTTCAAAATCCAAAATTTTTTCGAATCGAAAACTGAAGAGAAGCACGAACCGTAATGTCTGACATAACTTCAAATTTTGAAAGATTCGAAATCCCAAATCTCCGAAATTCTTTATAACGAATTCGTCAAAACTCTGAACTAAGGAACTAAAAAATTCCAAAATTCCAAAATCGTACAGAACTGCAGAATTTTGTCTTCAAAATTCCTTAACTTCAACAATTTTGAGAATTCGCAAACTTGTGAACTTTAAGATTCTTCTAAACTTCACAACCTCTTGACTTTGCAATTCGTCTAAATTCATAACTAAAAAATGAAGAAGCACAAATTTTGGAATCGTTCGAAACATAAAATTTTCGAAACTCTACAATCCAGTAACTTCAAAAATTTTCGAACTCTTCAGCTTGTGAACACCGAAATTTCTTGCAATTTCGGAACTTTCAAAATTCGACAACTTAACAGCTTTATAACTCCAAATTCCTTTAAAAATCAAAACTGAAATTAGGAAAGCAAATGAGTAGTATTTTCTGTATTGAATTTTAAATTCTCGAAAGTTCGAAATTCCATAACTTTTATACAATAATTGTACTTTTTCTCAACGTATTCTATAACTTCAGCAATTGACGTTTGTAAATACAAACTTCATGAGCTTGTGAATTCCAAAATTCTTTACAGCCACAAGACTTGAAAAATTCCAAAACTAAACAACAATAGAAATTCAAAATCCTTTGAGAATCGGAACTTAAAGGTAAAAAAGCACCAATTTTGAAACCATTCGAAAATCTAAATTTTAAAATCTTTAAAATCCTATAACCTCAAAAATTTTGCAACTCTTTAAGCTTGAAAACTTCAAAACTACTTATCCGACAACTTAAAAATTTCGAATCTTTAAATCTTCATAACTTCAAAATCCGTTGAAATTCATGACTGAAAAATGAAAATCACGAGCAGGTCGGAAAATGACTCATGTATAATAAGGTCATTCGGAATAATGACGTTCGAAAGATACATCAAAATTTGTTCAATTTATAACTAATATATAAAATTGAATCACAAGTGAGAAATCAAAGAAGTACTCGTTCTTCTACAACGTAAATATAATTTCCTACAATTTAGAATCCTTGAAGTGAGTCAATTAGAAAATCTCCAATTTTTTAATTTTTTCAGACTACTGATTCTCACAGATTATTCCAAAAAAACACTCGTCTTTTTTCGAGGGAACTCGTGACTCCAGAATTTCAATAAAGTCTCATTATTCTAGCAAGATGCATAATGGAAAAACTTTTTCCATTTTTCATGCGATGCGTTATCGGAAAATTGCTCTCCTCAAGATGTTTCCATGTAAAAATGAGTAATGGGTGAAAAGTGTTTTGTTCCAGCTTAGGTCGAATTTTACCGTAAAGTGCAGATAGTAAATCTTCGATTGAAGTAATTTATCAAAACGAATATGAATGTTCAAACGAATTGCAACTCTATTTTTGATACTTCAATGGCAAATGAAACGAGCTGCCAAGAATTTTCTCGAACGATGTATAAACTCATTGTATTGAACTTGAAAAATCGCACAGTTTATTGATCATCGTTATAAAAGTTCGATTGCGAGTCCTAGAGGTAATTTTCTTGATAGCAGTATTTCTTACAGAGACAATAATAAACAATAACTCGGAATTTTCTAGCAAACGATGACACCGGGAAATCGATAACAGAGGCTCAACGAGCAGAAGATGCTCTTTCGATTCTGTTCACGGAAAACGTGTTACGACTGCGCATTCACTAGGTCATTCGCGAGAGTTACACGCCTCGCAAATTAAAAACACAGCTTGACACTAGATTTTAATACCGTGGAGTTGGAATAGAAATTCAATTGATAATTAAAAATTGTGTTTACTTTACTCTAACGTCAAAATTGGTACTTTGAGTGTATTTTTCGGCCATAGTAAAAAAAAGTACTGTGTTGCGCACGCTGGCAATTGTCGATTTTGACGAAATGATTGCGACACTCGCCTTCGGCTCGTGCCACAACCGTTAATTTCGTCAAAATCACCAATGCCAGCTTGAACAACAATGTACCATTATAGGAATCTCGTTTTTTTTATATTAGTTGTGTAACTGTATTCATCCACGTTCATCCACTATTCTTGGGAAATTGAGCGGTACAGGACACTCTCTTATTTATTGAACAACCTTATTTTTCTGATGATTTTTCTTCACATAATACTTTATTTAACAATCGCGAGAAATATGTGATTCCAGGCCCCGCTAAGAGGGGACAAAATAACGGATTACCTGATTGATTGACGCAACAATCGCCCTTAGACCGTTACTACGTATTTTAGGGAGTTCAAAACGAATCATCGCTTTCGTCACTTTGATTTTCTCCGGGACTAATTATGACGATATTCGACACTTTTGTAAACAACAACAACAACATCCCAGCAATTCAGTTTTATCATTTTGAGGTTAGGGTTGAGGAGTCCGACCTTTCGATATACATATATGTCTAGTCGCTCGTCCGCCATTTTGTTTCCATTATCGCTGGAAACAAGATGGCGTTAACGCTCAAAAAATGACTCTGTTATGTTTACAAATCGCTCTATTGCTGTTTGAGAACAATATAAAAATGGTAAGTCAACAATTTGAGAACGACACTGAAGTGATTCATGAGTCGCAATGTCCCCGACATTTGCGTAAGCGTTCCCTTCACCAACCTGTGGGAGAAGTAAATCCAACCCGTGGGAGAAGTAAATCCAACCCGTGGGAGAAGTAAATCCAACCCGTGGGAGAAGTAAGTACTTCTCCCACGGGTTGATTTACTTTTCCCATGGGTTGGTCTTTCTCCCACGCTGTACGTCAACAATCAGGCAATTCATTATTTCCTCCACTCTCAGCAGGGCTCTGAAATTACATATTCCTCGCTGGCGTTGAATAAAAAAGTATCATTCAATGATGAAACTATTTTTATATATTCGCGTGTACACGATGAAAAATTCCGATATACCTCGACCCAATTTCAAATGTGTCTTCTCAAAAAACGTCGAAATCGCGTTATCGTGAAACTCGGGCAAGAACGTTACGCTCCCCAAGATGGGCCGTTCATCTTTCTACGTGCACTAGTCCGCGACTCCCGATATTCCCGAGCATGAACTTCTGTTAAACTTGCGCAATTATGCTAATCTTCTTCAACCGTTTACATGGTGCCTTAATAACCGTCATAACGAAACGTCCGAGGCTCTAAAACGAACTTGCTTTCAGAGCTTTCCAACTCGCAACTCTATATCCATTAGTTTCTCACAGTCCCTATATTTTCACAGACTCCCAAAATATGCTCCTTTGAGCTCAATGAAAATAAAATTAGATCAAGGTGTCCAATACGTCGATCAAAGGGTTCAGTTGGGTTGTACATAACCACTCCACATTTCATTCTCAATTCCATTAATTTCGCAATCTATCTTATTTGACATCTATGTTGTCTTGGATAAAAACATATCTGTCGGACCGATCATCAAATGTTCAAATAGAAGAAGTACATTCAAATCTGTACAAATAAACCTATGAAGTCCCTCAGGAGTCTCATTCAGGCCCCCCTACCAATCCTGACATGACTTTCTTATGTCATATGATGAAGTCGCCAAAAGTCATGACAGTTGATAAGTTGTAATACATCACGAAATACGTTGATAAACCATTAACCATAATTATAAATCTACTCCACACGGCCATTTCAATTGTACACTATCCTGCATGTAACCGTAGAGTTTTCCCGTTGATTGAATAAATGATGATCATTATCATTGCATTTTAGACGAAAATGGTTTTCTAAAGTACTGCTGTTGTACAGAAATGATGTTCTCAAGTACTGTTTTCTGAGTCAAGGTCTCTTGAGCTGAGTAAGGTTGATATAGCTAACATACAGAATTGACTCCAACATCCGAAGTGAATAAAAGCGTGATAAATAATGTATAGCATGGATCTGAACGTCTTGAAGGTCTTGAGTGACGTCGAAAAACAATGGGGAAAAGCGTTCTCTTTGAGGAAGGGATTAACTGTTATGAAAGCTCTGGAAGAGGCTGGCAGGAGTGTTTTCTGGGGCATGACACCACCGGGGATCTATTTGTCTTGGTAACACATGAAGGTGTCCGGAAACTGCTCTCAAGACGAAAACCGATGGAGACGGAGGAAAAAAAACCAACGAAAAACAGGCTCTCTGTTCGTGGGGATCAGGAGTAACACGTGATGATCATCGTTTAGAAAAAAATTTACAGGCATGATTCCCGTAGCTTCTGTAGAGAACATATCGCTTCGTTGATGTTTTTCGAACTGATGTCTTATGTATTATTGCGAAACGACTAGATAGCGATTCGATAGTGAAGGAATAATTACCGAAATAACAAGTATCGCAGGCTTTTTTGAATCCATCGTTGCGCATTACTGTTTTTATTCCAAAAACGAGTCAAAAAATTTTGAAAGTAAATCGTAATCACTGTTTGAATCACTTCTCTTGTAAACTTCTTAACATGAACACTTTGCGCAAACGGTGTAAGCAGTGTACACAACTGTTCACGTAATAGTAGACAAATCCCGATTCTTCTTCTATCCGGCTCGAAGGACCACGTGCCGAAACGAAATAAGACAATTCCCCTGGAAAAATTTCCCGGGAAAGGCGCACTTTCCGAATTTTAAATCGAGCGCGTGGCAAATGAAAGCTCGATTGAACGTGTCGCGGCTCGACTAATCGAATGAGCACCCGGTGCTGCAAAGTTCGCGCAAACTTTGTCTCCGCCGCAGCACAAAGCTTCAACCCTATTATTTTTCCCATTTCCGTTTCTCCCTAAAATTCATTCATTCCCACTGTACGAAGTTTCTCTTGTGCTAATTACAAACGAGAGTTCTACGTGTTAATGTCGCCCAAGTTATACCACGCTACAAACAAAGGTGCGGAGGAGATCGAATAATTATGCAAAAAATTTAATTTACGATTGTTGTTACATCAGAGGTATAGCATAGGCAAGTTTTTAACATTTTCAGCGTTTTATTTTTTTGAATAATTTGAGAAATTCGTGTTTTGAATGAATTTATTCATGACTCTTTCAAACTTCTTGGAATTTTTCAATCCTCTGTGGGAGACCACTGGCGTTATAATTGGGCATGCTGAAATCTTTTCGAATCAACGCACGATGCCCCAAAAATCTTTTTCAATAGCCTGGGACAAACGTGAATGCTCTGATCCAAATCCCTATCCCGTTTCGATCCAAAACTCCCGTCACCCACGTTCTCATCCCACGCGAGGTCCTTCGAGCCGGATAATCTCAAAAATGCCGAACCAGCCTTACGGTCGAAAAATCATCATCTCGATGAAACCACCACGTATCAACTAGCAAAAAACCCGCGAGAATTCGAGTACCAGTATTGCAAAAAACTACAAACAAACGAGTCTAATTACGTTCGAGAGCCGAGTTCGAATAACAAAAAGGCCACATTCACCGCGAGTCACGTAACGCGCTCGTTATTTTTTTACCGGTTCGTCAAAGAACGCATCGCGCGTTCTGCCGAAAGTCACGTTTCCCGGTGGCTTTTCTTCCGAATTTACAACGCCAAGCGCGCAATCAACTTTATTCGCAATTTCTATTGTACGTCGCAATTCATAATCGAGAGAGCACTTGAATAATGCAATGTCCAATTAGCGAGTGACAATGGCACGAATAACGGCGCGATAATTCACGAGGAAAAACCACAACTCGAATCATTTATCATGCGGGGAAATTCGATTATTCCGCTGTGGTCCTTCGAGCCGGATCACGATCGTTTCGATCTTTCCAAATTCGAGCGCTTGCGTCTAGGAGTATAATTTCGTTGCACTTCATTTATGTTTTGCGCCCAGTTTTAACGATTAGAATACGTTCTAAAGACAACGAGAAATAATTCCACGTGTCAAATTTTTATTATCAAATATTTTTCCGTTAATAAAAAAGGAACAAACATTTTTTCCTCTTTTTCAAAAAAAAAAAAAAAAACTATATTTTGCAGGAAATTACATAACATTATCCGGATTTTCCGAAAATGGAAAGTATTTTGAAAAAAAAAAACAATCCGCATTCGCAAAACTTCCGTTTTTATGGCAATTAAAAGGCTTTCGAATCGAAGGCATTTATTTTTCGGAGAATTTGAACTAGACATATAAATTTGATACGAAAAAATCCAACGTTACATTCTTGCGGGCTCATTTTTTTATGTTCTAACAGAACTCTGAATAAACGAAAGTGAAAATCGTTCGAAAATTTTAGATCGCATCAAAAGTATTCTCTCGTACGTCGTGGTAATCCGAGTACATACAGTCAAAACGCGCCATTTGGCTTTTAAATATTCATTCGCGCCTGCACACGGGAAATAATTTCCGGGGCGATAAACCATAGAAACATACCCTGTTCAAATACGGTGTCCATACCTATTTATGTTCCGCCTGCTCGCCATAATTTACGGAATGCGCCCCGGCATTTCCGCGCAATGAGTTTGTAATTCAATCGCGCGCCGCGGGAAAACAAGGAAAACTCGGATGTCGTTTCAATTGAAAACGAAAACTATTACGATTTCCGCCACATTCGTTTTAGTCAGTGCGAATGCTAATGCGGAGTACGTCTCTGCGTTCTTTTCAATTTAGACAAATTTTCGAATTAAATCACATGCTCGTGTCTGAAATTTCAATTATGTATCGAAGAATAGTGATGTTTGGAAGACGAAATGATGATTACTTAGCGAAAAATTGATCTTATTGTTTTAAAGTATATTTATTTCACAGATTTGAAATTATGTATTGTATTTTTCACGAATTTTGTCAAGGATGAATGTTTTTTTGGGAAATCGATTTTTGTTCGGAATGCTTGGACAAGTCTTCTGTCTTTCGATACAAAAAAAAATTGGCGTGAAACGCCTTTCAATTGAATCACTCGGGATGGAAACAATGGCAGGGTCTCTCAATATCGTTCGACAAAGCAGCGCTGATTGGAGATCGATGTCATCTCCTGTCCCGTGGTCCATCGCAGTGAAAATATCTGAAGTGCTCAACTTGTTGACGTCGATTCAAAGTGTTTTTTTCTATCATTTTTATTGACGAAAATATCAAGTTCATGACAGAAACGTTAAGAAGTGATATATATGATTCGCGATTGATTGATTTACATCCGATTACATTGGAGTCGAACATTGAGTTCTATACAAATCAACATCTTCCAATATACACTGATTCGAATCTTTGTAGCAGTCATTTCTTCAGTTTCTAGACGTGTCGCAAAAAAGGTAAAAAAAATGCATGATTCGGATTCATTTCTCATTCTAAAAGTCATTTAAATTGGACATGTAAAAATGATTCATTTTTGAATACAATAGCACTGTAGAACACCATTCCCAAATAGCAAAGTGAACGATACAATTTTAGCACCATTCCATGCAGTAAATTCAATCTGGCAGTACATAGTTGAAAATATATTCGCGAAATTATGACTGCTCAGTAACATTCGTTCGTGAGGGATGCACAGCTCCATCACTATACACGCTTTTTACCCAATTCAATTTCCAACATCGGCATTTTTTCAACAATCGCGTAAAAGCTGAACGGGGCTTTCGACAAACGCGATAAAAATGAGCCGTAGTCACATCGTTTCCCGCTCCATCAAGCCATTTTTGTTTACCTCGATTCTTCGATAATTGATTTCGTTCCTTCGCCCATCAGTCACGTCCCTCGCAGAGCGCGAGTTCTCTAATCGATTCGTCATTAATCTTTTTGTACAATGGCTCCGGCTATGATTGGATTTTCACTCGCTCGACTCTTTTTTTTGATCAGGTAATCACTGCCCCGTTCTCCGAGGGCGACTTTGAAACATGGCGCAGGGAACGTTCCATTTGTACAAAAGTGTCCCGAGGGAACGAGGTTGTAGGTTTTTTGGGGGCTTGGATTCAGTGCGAAAACTCCCCAAGTTATAGTTGACCGGTCTCCTGATGGTTTATGGCTGTTTATTGTCCTAGAACTCGTGGACAACAGCGTTCATTTCCCATCGAAGTGTGAAAAAGTATACGTAATTAATACGTAACATTTTTATTGATTCGTGCAATTTTCGTCCTCGGCTTCGCCTTGGCTTACAAGCTTACATTTGCCGAAAAAATTGTTTCTCTCGAAAACTTGCAATATTTATTAATTGAAGTTCTAAACACTTTGAAACTTTCTGATCCACATCATTCATAGAAGGAATTCCAGTCTAAAATCGATTCACATACGTCCAGTTCCATAATACAGCACTCGACCGAAAATTGAACGACGCAGTCAAATCCGAAAACACATCCCTCAGTACAGTACGCTATAACTATCTCCGAAACCACGAAACGAAAGTTATTTCCCACGAAAATAGTCCACGAGACACTAAAACTTGGAAACACGTGTTTTGCAACAAAAAAAAGGGACCAACTCTGCGAAGCGAAGTTGTTCCCAAGTGCTCACGTTCAGAGATACGATCGATCATTACGGGGCGAGGCAAACTTTTGGGATGA
Organism: Platygaster equestris; assembly: GCA_030522785.1. NCBI lineage: Eukaryota > Metazoa > Arthropoda > Insecta > Hymenoptera > Platygastridae > Platygaster > Platygaster equestris. The sequence goes on along the minus strand of JAPYZK010001312.1, from coordinate 14,546 downwards.
CAAAGCTCGAAAAACAAGGAAACACCGGGCATAATTCCTCGGGAATGGAACTGCACTTTCCCGAGTGTAACAAGCGCGAAATACAAGCATACGTATTCACGGCTGCATGTGTTCGAACGCGCGGCGACACACATTAAGCTCGGCAAGTTGCTCGGCTAAGCGACTCTGGACTTGGATTAATTCAAACTCTGTTGCCGTTGGCGTTGGATTGTGCGCCACGGATTTCGCTGCATTCGAGTAGTGAATTTTGTTTTTATAATTGGGATTTGCTTGTTATTAGTAGTACAATAGTATCATAATAATGATAGTTTTTTTGCGACAATCCAGCTCAAATGGTATAAACTCTTTACGATATTGAAGAAAAAGTTACCACCAAAAAACTTTAAAAAAGTAAAAAAATGTTTGGCGGCTTTACAGGTCAAAAAACATTTGGTTTCCACACAACCTCCCTGTTAAAACATTGTTCAACAGAAAGTAGTGATACCACATTTGACGGGCAAAATATTTCATTTTTCGTAGGCGATCATACATATTATACTTTTCGGAGGCTAATGAAGAATTTTTTCGGCCAATGAGCGTGTAGCTCTAAAAGTCTTTAGCGGGACACTTTTTCTGGCGAAGAAGACAATTACAGAAACAATAACATAACAAACAATAAACATAACAATTACAGAAAAAGAACCTCGACTCGCGTTGCTTTGACCTGTAAACCCGCCAAAGCAAATTCGACACGAATTTTCTGATATCAATTTGAAGAATCTTTTAAATTGTCTGTGTGTGATTTTGTCCCACTTTTGATAGCTCTTAACGCAACTGAAATCAAAATGCACTGAAAATAACCGTCAAATTAAAAAATTTACAAAATAATCGTCAGCACTCATGATTTCATACAAAAATTTGATGATTCGTCTATGTTGTATACATCCCAAAAAAAAGATATGAACATTACATACTGTTCACCAAAAGGAAAGAAAATAATATCTACAAAACAGAGAACCCTGACCTTTGGGAATCCTCTCGCCAACCGCAGAAGATAATTTAACTTTTGATTGATCAGTTTGCATGCACATGCAAAAATACACGCCCGAGTTCGAAATCGAGCCACTCGAGGGATCCAAGTTCCCGCTTTTTGGTCCCGAGAGCTTTAACAAAGTTAATTTCCGGAGCTTTTCGTGGAAATGATAATTCCATTAACGCTACTCGTCAAACAATCCCACTATCAACGTTTCGCAGCCAATACAATTTCACCGAACACAAACATTGACGGTCGGAATATCGCAAAAAGTCTGCGGAAACGACCAGTGACGTTCGATCCGATCCTACTTCACTGCATTATCCAAACTTGGGAACTCAAAACTTTGATAACGATTCCTGTGGAGTATATCGGATGCAATATCTAAAAAGGTTGGACGGAATTAATCACCAATTTTCAAATTTTATGGTATTTTGGCTCCGTCTTCCCAGTCCCAGAATTACTCATGATTACGATCTAATAGCATTAAAATTAGGTATGAATTCATTGATATCTAATAGGGATTATGAAGACATCTGTCATTTGCATGGCATATAAACCTAGGCTCAAATTATATCTGCGAGCGCGTCTCGACGAGATCTACAACTTTACCCCAGTGACTCGAATTTTTCTGAGCCGTATTTTAGGCGATAGAGCGCGTTTTATGCGATTTTTGGCTTGTGGAACAGACGGTGGCAAAAAAAAAAATATATAATTAAGATACCATTTTTATTGCATCCGCGAGCAGATCTCGGCGAGTTAGGAAGATGAAGATGAAGACATCTGTTATTTGCATGGCATCGCGGATGAATGAATTTAATGTATTGAAATATCAGGTAAATTTGTGATCAGAGGAAATTATTATTCAGATATGAATCAGGGCCCCTTTGTGGCTTTATCACGCCAAAATTCAATATTCTACAGCAATTTTTTGAGTCTGGTTTTGAGGTTATGTTGTTAATAGTTAGAATTATTTTTGTAGGATGGTTAGTTTTCATTGTGAATTGTTTATACTGTTGGAAAACTGATTGTTATAGACCTTAATAATGTCCGAAACTACAGGACGAAACGTCGGTTGCGTATTTGGAAAATAAATCGGAAATTCATTAGAAACATTTTTCCTCAATGGCTGAATTGTAAATCTATCAGCACATGCTACGGCAAGTATTCACCTGTAACTGAACTTTCTTATTCACCTGTAACTGAACTTTCTAAACTATTAAAATGTAGGAGTAATTAAAACGTAGATCGTTTTAGTTGATAACTTTCAACGTTCAAAACTCGAGTGAGAAGTACATTAGTAAATAACTTTTGTTATTAATATTCTAAAGCATCGAAGTGAATGAATGGATGAAACTGCATGATGTCAAAATCTGTTAACGGACGTAACTATCGTATTGTAATATATAACAAAAGAAATTATAATTATTCAATATAATATAATTCATCTTCGTTCAGTCCGATGACATTTTTGAAAAGGGCTCAAAGCTTGAGCATTTTTTACTCTTGATTTTCGATAATGCATTACTTGTCCGAATTTGTTTTCCCTCACTGTGGTGTCTGAGTCTAACACATGTTCATGATGTATATTATACATATGGTCATAACACTGCATTTCGAATGTATGTAGTATAAAAGTCATCGAACTTTTAGAACACTGTTTTTCATTGCTCGCTTTTCGAATGATTGGTAGTCTAGCGCTTTCGGTATTTTCGATCAGTGATTTTTTATACAGTAAAACTCGTCGTATTGTCGCCTGCCGTATTGTCGGCGCGGTCCTAATAAAGAGTCCTTTCACTCGTGCGTACATGTCTTTCATTTTTTAATTCTCAGTTAAAATTATGTACGCTATTTATTGGAAAACATTCTAACATTGTCTTGAACTTGCAAAGTTTTTGAATTCACGATGAACAGTAGGAAAAGATAGTATGAAGACCCAAATCGTAATATTACAAGTATTACATGACTTTCAAATTATTTAAAATTTTCAAAATTTCCATAGGTTTTAAATATCTCTGAAAAAAGATTTCGATCATTTTATTTTTAATATATTGCATAAAGAGGGCTAAAAGTCAATGCATGCAGCCGAAGGTGAAGTTTTTCGTCCGAGCGTGGCGAGGACAGCATATTCGTGGATAAAAATTCTGGAATTGCCGTACATAGAAAATATTATTTTCAAGACTGGATACACAGACGCAAAAAATCTTGAGGAGAAGTTTCATTCATCAATTTTATATAGTTGAAATTCCACTTCTATGGAAAATTGCAAAAAACTCTTTGGATCTATTACGGATTTCTGTAATATTCTAGAGTGTGTCGATTTCCTTGTGAATTTAAATTTTATTAGGATGAATTTCTGAATATTTGATTGGACATTTCCGAAACATTTTTTACCGTAGGAATTCAGGGTGTTACTTACCGAACGTTTACCAAGTTACTGGAGAAGTGAAGGCCGAACAAATAGAATCCAAATCTGTCGTATTCGACTGTTTTGAAAGTATACTTCTTCATGGGATAACTGATAGTGAGAATTTAGCAGTGTTCTTTACCTTTTTATTGAAAGGTGATCAATTTTGTTATATCTACTAGTAAAATTATCAACGATTTTTCATTGTTACATCTGGGCGATCAATTTTCATCCTCGATTTCAATGTAAAGGTTCAATATTTGACAAATAATAATTGAAAACATTATTACTTTATTTTAAGCCACTTAATTTTGAGTTATTCATGTAAAAATTATTTTAAATATATTAGTTCCAGTTTTGTCTCGATCAAAAATTAACATCTTAAAAATGTAAAAATCAAATAAGATGTTATTAGTTGATAACTTTAGTAAAAGAAAAAAAAACAATTTGAACGGAGTACAAAATTTATATCCATTTTCGATCCAAAAAATTTTGTAAGACGCTTTTTTCATCTTTTCCTATGTGGTGTTCAATTTCACTTCTTTTACGTACTTAATGACGTCATGATATAATTGTATATTGAATAAAAAAGTTCAAATCATTTTCGTAAACTCGAAATAGCACTTTAGCATGAAAAAAATTACAAAATAATGAGTATAATATAAAAAACTTACCCTGGAAGCCCACAGAGTTGACGCGGGAAAAATGACCTAAACGAAAAATCTGAGCAATATAAAATTAAATGACGGAACTTTAACAATAATACTTTTCCCAAGTGTCATCAATAATTTCTGAAAATATATAGGCAGACTAAAAATCCTGTTTCTTGGTCAATATGCTTTTCTTTTATTAACAGAAACCGGATCCGTAATATACAACTTACGTGTACATCATTCGCTATCTATATACAATGAATTTCGCCACTCCCGTGACGAGTCAGCGATTTGAAATTTTCTACCTTGGCAGGAATCCTCGTACCTCGCTCGAGTACACATTAATATCTTATCGTATTTCGTCAATCTTACGAGTACATTAAAGTACGTTAAATCTTCTGAAAACGACGAGCGAGTGAAAATCCCGAGAAGAGGATAAAATGCAGTTACCCGTTCCTTACGTTCCTTAAACCAGATTGTCGAATTCCTCTACAAGGGATTAACAACGCTCCCCTCGATTCGCTCCAATAAACCGCTGTGTAACGAACATTAAAAAATGTCTATCTCAAAAACACACGATGGGCTTGATTTATGTACAAGTCACGTACGAGTGACTCAAAATAAAAAACTTCCTTACATGCTCCCAAAAGACATCCGAAATTTCCCCAAAAAACTCCTCCGATTGCATAAAACTTTCACGACAAACATTTCTATTCTGAATCACTCCAGGTCATTATATTACATCCAAAATCTGGAAGGGATAAAAAATCAGAAAAAAAATCAGTCTTCGTTAGAGATACATCGATCGAAAAGGTCATGGAGTCGTTGCACGTCAGCGCCACTTCTAGATGGCACTCGCATTCGCGGGTCAAATTGTCAGGGTTACGATTTTGGCACTTGTCGAATTGGCACTGTCCCTTAAATGACGTAGCCCGCGAAGGTGCGCCCGTTTCAGGAGCTCGCTTTCTTCTCCTTGGAAGCCTTCTTTTTGAGGGTCTTCGAAGCGACATCCGGCAAAGGGAAATTCCCCTTCATTTCGATCCCTGGCTCGCAGATCGTCACGCTGCGAGCCTTCGGCTCGTGCTACGTGTTCAAAGGCGTCGACCCGATGAAACTCGGACACGAGTTCTCAGCTCTGTCACCGCCCTGTAGTGAGAAATGCCTGTAGGTCATGTACTCCGGGGGATTGGGAGTCAAGGGTTGTTCTCTTTTGGCGGAAGCTCGTTGTTTTTTCATCTTCATGTAGCCTAGGATCGATATGAGGACGACGAAGACCACGAACCCCATGCAGCTTCCAACGATGAGGCCCAACCTTCTAGTAAGGATGCTCGCGAGACTCCCACGATCGCCTATTGCACTGTCGCCAATGATGGAGTCAGGAGCTTCCAAGGTTGTGACCTCGGTACATCGCGTCATCGGCGTGTTCACCATCACGGGAAGGGCAGAAGCCTCGATGACGTCGTCATCTGACGAGTTCCAGTGGAGAGAATTGAAATTTTCTGGCACCGGGGTGCCCCATGTACCCAAGCCCAGTACACAGATCAGGTAACGCGTGCCAGATGACAGTTTTGTGAGTCGTACTGAACGAGTTTTTGGGTCCAGTAACTTTCCTCTTACCTGGAACAGTACGAAAGTGTCCAGCTGCACTACAAACATGTCCTGTATATTTGAGGCAGTATGCAAGTGCTTCAGAAACTCTCCAGTGCACCTTCCAAACAGTTTTACACTGTAATACTGACCTCTTCGACGTTATCCAAGGAGTGATAAGCTACTTGGTAACCGTGGAGTCCAGAATGATTTCTACTTTGCCAAGAAACAAGAACGGAAAATGGTTGGATGTCCTGGATGGCAAGCTTCAGGACCAGAGGGGAAGAGCAGAAAGCGTGAGGGTCGAGATCTGTGAAGATCAGACCTCGTAGTTCCGGAGGCTGCTCACATCTGAGAACTCCACCTTCGACTTCTCCGACGCCTAAGCTCCTTCCTCTATCGATTCCTCCGACTAGTTTTTGGTGGTCGCGTAACCACTCCCAGAGTTCCTGGGACTCACAACCACAGTGGAGTGGATTTTCTGTGAATTGAGATGGATACTTTGCGAGAAAATGATTTGATGATTCGTCAAGCGCTGTACAATTATCTATGCATCATGATTTATACTTTATAGTGTAGAAATGGACTAATTTAACGATAACACGGACATGCACAAATTATTGCCACCTTGAGAAATTCTTCTGATATCTCTGGTTTTTCTGAAAGTGCATCATTGTACAATCATGTATAAATAACGTACAATTATGATTCATACATGATTTGAGATTGATGCTGTCACCGTTGACGATCAGTGTTAATCAAGTTCTTCAATGATGGGACAATGATCGTCACTTTATTACTGTGTGAGTGGTTTCGAGGAGAGATGTGACCTCACAATCAGAGTATGAGTAGTTCGGAAACACCTTCATGTTAAGAGCATAACACTCAAGTTGAAGGGCACTGTGACCTTGAGATACAACCCTCGAAGTGAAAGTCTTCTAAATTAATTCGTCTCTTGGGTTAAGGGTGTAATTCTCGTGAATGAGAAGTGTTTTTATCAAGGGCTGGAATGTGAGACTTAGTTAGGAGTGAATCTGTTCGTGAAATTATTATCCCACAATTAAAGACAATTCAAACTTGGGTATAACTTCGAAGTTGGGAGTAACTTTGGATTCGAGTGTATAACCTGCACTCAAAAGCACTATCGAGTACTACAGACTATTATTGAATCCTGACGTATTGTTCTGCAATTTTCATGTAGTGTTCAAACATCCAGAGTGTTTCCAATAATGTTCAATAGTGTCGTGTAATGTTGCGAAAAAAACATTTCGAGCACTATAGAACACTATTAAAGTACTCAGTAGTGTTTCCAAAGTGCAGAATTGAACCTAGAGCAAATCATGATCATTCATGTATTCGTCATTCATACACAAGAATAAAAAAAAAACCAAGAAGTGTCCTAACCAAGGGTGTCCCCCTGGTTCTCCCCTATCAAAAAGAATGTATAATCATGTCATTACGTCCAGTAGTAGTTCATCAGAGTGTAACAAAAATCCTTCCGACTACTTTTTTCATGCGGTTTTCACAGCCATGATGAAATTAATTGCACTATATAATACTATCAACACTACAGAACACTACACTACATATGTGTTTCGACAAACTCACCTTCTGCTCTAAGACTGCGAATCTGGGTTTCCAATGGCCTGAAAGCATTCAACGGCAGATTTTCCAAGTAATTCCTGCTCAAATCAAGGAGCCTGAGTTTCTTCAGTGGCTTGAACGCTTCTCCAGAAATTGCCTTGATCCGATTTCCATAAAGATGTAGCTCCGCTAGACTCACTAGATTCCTAAACGTCACCTTCTCGACGCTATCAATCTGGTTGTAAGACAAGTCCAGTATCTGGAGAGACTTCAAATCCGCGGGAAATTCTTCGAGTTCTCTCAAACGATTCTTCGTGAGGTTCAAGATACGTAAATGCTCCATTCCTTGGAGCCTCTCTTTGGGAAGTATTTCAATACTGTTCATGCCCAAGTGTAATGTCTGTAAATTCGGCAGACTACGAAATGCTCCTGGCGATATTCTGAGAATATTGTTGTACCCCAAGTAAAGGTGCTTCAAAGCAGGGAAGGATTCGAAGTCTTGTGATGCAACAATACTCAAATTAGTGTCTGAGATATGGAGTTCCAGAAGTACTGGGTATTTGGCTTCAGATGGCAACTCGTGTATCCTGCTCAACGGGTTCATCGTGATGTTCAGCCATTCGAGGTTCGGAAGGTTCTGGCCTGATAAAGCGACAGCTGGTATGTGACTGAATTCATTCTCGGAGAGATCAACTCTTCTCAACTGACTCGAATACGCGAAAAAGTTGGCAGGAAGCGAAGTCAGTCGATTGCCACGGAGATCCACGGATAGCAAACGCGACAAATTCGCCATTGCAAAGCCAGACATGGATTCTATTTTGTTGTGGTTCAACTGAAGTTTCGTCAAGTGTGTCAAGTTGATGAAACTGCTGACGTCAACGGTCACGATGTCATTGTGTGCCAGGGACAAAACCGTCAAGTTGACCACGTAAGCAAGTGCCTGAAATGGAACCTCCACCAAACGATTGTGATCCATGTTGATTTCTCGCAGAGTATTGATGTAGTGGAAAATGTCCGGAGGGAGAGACCTCAGATGATTGTGCTGTAGGTGCAGTTTTACCAAATTGACGTTGTACACGAAGATGTTCTCAGGAATCTGATATATCTCAGCGTCATTCATGAACAGTTCTTGCAACGATGGTATGCCATCAAGGCTATGTTCCGCTATGTGACTCAAATTGTTCCCGGACACTGATAGAATGTGGAGTTCCGGAATTCGAAGTCTTCCAAGAGAAGGCGCTAGAAGCATATTGTCGTCAAGATTCAATTCGGTCAGGTTATCCAGTCCTTGGAATGCACTATCATCGATCATCATGATCGAGCAGTTCTTCAGATTCAGCGTCTTTATAGGCAGATTTTCCTGAAACATGTCGTTCTGCACAGTTGTCAAGTAATTGTTCGCCAAGTCCAGAATCCGAAGTTTTTTTAGCGTAGTGAAGGTGTACGGATCGAGTTTCCGAAGTCCGTTGTTCTTGAGGTACAGCTCTTCCAATTCATGCAGATCGGAGAACGTACGAGTCGTCAAGTGAGCCAAATTGTTCATGCTGAGTTCCAAGACTTTAAGGGACTGCATCGGCTTGAAGGCGCCATCTTCGATCTTTGAAATGGAATTGTTAGTCAAGTAAAGTCTTTCCACTATCACTAAGTCACGAAATAATGAAGCCTGGAGATATGTCAGCTTGTTGTGTCCTAACCACATTATCCTGACTGACGATTGACCCCTCAAAGAATCGTTGTGTATAGTTTCAAGGCCATTACTGTCCAACTGGATGGAAACTAGCGAGCTCACTCCCGGAGATGCCGATGTTTGAAACACATCGCCGAGTGTAACCAGTTGGTTACCCTGAAGATTGACGTGTTGAAGGCTGCGCATGGTCCCAAAAGCCCCAGTTTCGATGTCCTCGATCGCGTTGTTCTGAAGGTGTAGTTCCAGAAGGGTCGGCAAAGGCGAAAATATCCCCCTCTTCACTACCCCAATTCTGTTGTCCTGGATCCTCAGTTCACGTAACCTGTGCAGTTTCGAGAAAGTTCCCACGAACAGCTCCTGAATCTTGTTCCCATCAAGTGACAATGACGAAAGATTCGCACATTGTTCGAAAACTTCTTTGGGTATCCTTTCGATGTAGTTATTGCTCAAATGTAGTTGCATCAGTTGACTAAGACCGGACAAGCCTTTGCTATCTATCCTCCGAATAGCGTTTTGCTGGAGATATATCACATTCAGACTGAAACTCCCAACGAAAGCATTAGTGGCGATTTCCAAGATGTTATTCTCCGCCAAGTATAGTTCGCGGAGCTCTGGAAGTTTGGCGAACACTCCACTTATGTAATGAATGTGATTGTGACTCAGTTCGATGGTCCTCAAACGCTCGTTCGCCCGAAAAGATGAGACGTCGAGGAAGACGATCTTGTTGTGACTGAGGTCTATCGATTCCAAATTCGTCAGGGAAACGAAGGCATTTTTGTGAACGGTTTCTATCGAGTTGTAGTACAAAGACAGTGTCTGCAAAATCGGACAAGGTCGGAAACAGTCTTCTGTGAGCTTGTCGAAGTTGTTACTACTCAGGTCGAGGACCAAGAGAGCGTTGAGGACGGAAACTCCGTCGTCGGGGATTTCTGAGATCTCGTTCCAGGCGAGTCTCAGGGAATCCAGGCTTTCCAAATTCCGAAGGGGCGCCATTGGGAAGAACTTGAGCTTGTTCTCCGACAGATCTAGATCAGTCAGGGAATCTTCGAGGCTCGTGAACGCGTACTCCGATATCCTCGAAATTCGATTACCTTTTAGACTTAGTTTCATCAATTTCAGGTCGTAGAAACAGTATGAAACCAGGTCTTGGATGAAATTGTTCTCCAAGTCGAGTGCCGCTAGTTTCTTGAGGTTGGCCAGAGCTTTTTGGGGCACTTGCGTCAGTCGACCGGATATGAGTGCCAGGGATTCGAGGCTGTCTTTCAGATTCACCAGAGCGTTCTCGCTGATTTCTTGGAGCGACGAGTGCGATATCTGCAGATGCCTGATGTGCGCTCCTTGAGGGAACGAGCCTTCCGTGAGTTCCTCGATGGTTTTGTTCAGCTCATAGACGCTCAGTGACTGGATTAACGCCCGTTCTGTGGACATAGGATCGATACTTGCCTTTAAAATTCTCATCAAGGCCGACGGATTTTTACCTTCGATGTTTATGACTCTCAGGAGGATCGTTCTCAAAGTGTCTTCCGTGGCTCCTGAGCACTCCAGGAACAGTCCGTCTTCGAAATTGTAGCAGGCGCATCCCGGACTTGAGCATTCTTCGGACTGGCTGTTGACACCAAAGACGAAAAACAGGTGTAGAAAAGTAAGTAGTGGAGGGCACAAAAATCGCTCTCTTCTTTTCGATTTTGTCGACATTGTGACGTAACGTCCATTCATTTGGTTCTTCGTGTAAAAGTCATTCTTCGCACCTGAAACATTAAGCCGAATATCCTTTTCAGAATCCACTCTCGCAAATACTTTCACGAGTATAATTAGTCTGCTGGTAAATGTTATTGCTCCTTTCTGATTCACAGCTTTGGAGGAACTTTGACTCCCGCGTCAAAGCCATCGTTTCGAGTGGTTTTTTAATTACCGCGGGCTAAAGTTTGTCGAGTATCGACTCGATGCGCAGACGGTGGAATGGGAAAAAGCCGACTTTTCTGGAAATCCCCCGCTTTGATATAAGGGATGAAAAACGACTCGTGAAAGATCGTAATGAAGATAGATCGTGAAATACCAATTAAACTCTTGAATTCCCGAGCTAAACGACGATCGAAGCCAGGAATTGGTTGCGCATCACAGCCCGCATATCCATTTCCTCTCCTATTGTGTTCCACATGATTATATTTACCGTCGCGAGAATTCGGAAGACGCGGCTACAAAGACAACAAAGTGGAAATCGTTACGGGGAGGCGAAATTTTAACGTCCGCTGCGAGACAAATGCGCCTCGTGAGTGCATCTATCTTGTCGGATAACAAGAACTTTGTCGTTCGGGAGTTCCTATCTCCAGGATTAATCGCTAACGAGGTTTCTATAATTTGCGAGCAATACGTGTTCGCATTTGCCCGGGGTGAATTAATTGCTTGTCTACGGAAGGGGTACATAAATGAGTGGATCTCAAAGTTTTTGAGTCCATGGGTTCCTCGTGGAACGTCGATAATCGGATATCACTCGGTTACCGGAGGTATTAGTGATTATTGGATTAGTATCGCGAGTCGTCAAGAACTGGTGTAGACAGTCGCGGGAAGGTGCTCAGATCAGAGAAGTTTTCTCGTGAATAAAATTTTCATAGGTGAAATATAGCTCCAAAGGCATAGGATATCATGATATTTGAATTCGGAAATTCGATTGATTGTTAATATCGATACATAATTTATCGATAGTATAGAGATGTAATATATTTGAAGCATTGGTATGTTGTATATTTGAACTTCCATATGCGACATGCATATAGTAACGATATCTTATACATCGGTATACAAGGTATCTATAGCATCGATATAATATATTGATAGTGTTGGCACGATGTATCGATCCACAATATATCGATAGTATCGATATAATGTATCGATATGTGACATTTCGTATTCAATATATGTCTTGAGATTATAATTCTAAGATGGAGAATCCGAATGATTTCATGCTGCGAAATTAAAATCAACAAACTTGCTGGACAGAAACTGTAATGGACATCACAAATATCCCGGAGACAAGAAACATTAACAAACTCACTTCTGTGTAAATTCGATGATCCAACGAAGTTTTTCAAAGGTTATATTAAACTATAAGATTTAGTCATGACAATTTATGTGGTTTTTCTTCAAAGGGTTTTTTCGGACTTTTATAGGGCATTTCAGGGAGAGAAAAAAATACGACATTTTAGATGTTGAAACTTCGAGTTCCAAAAGTATGGAGTTCTGGATTTTTAGTGCAGAATTATTTGATCCACAGAAATCCCGTATTCGGATATCCGGAATTTCGAATTTCAGAAATGTCTAAACCTTCCCGAATTTTGAATATTAAATTTTCAGTTGACTATTATTCAAGTCTCGGATACCTAAGCTTTCTTCACATCCGAAAATATAAATCTCCGAGAATTATTTCTGGTATTCAGAATTATGGCTTTTGAAATATTTTTTGAACTCTGAAGTACCGAATTTCCAAATGTCAAGTAAAATTCGAAGACTTTAAAAACTCTCAGAACTTAAAATACACATTTTCAAGTTCTAGAAAGTTCAAATGAACATTTCCAAAATTTATTGATTTTGAATTTGTATTTGTGGATTTAAGAAATTTCCGATGTCCGATATATTGAAATGGAGAATTCATTTGATAATCTCAACATTCAATTTTAGAACATACGGTGCAAATCACGTTAAGTGTACCCGCCCAAAAATTTCGTAGCTGCGAATTTGATGCAACTTCGCGCAAATGTCTTATCGGTCTACATCGAGCGTGTAAAATGGGGGGAAAAAATATGAACGGGTTGCCTAGATACAGGAGCTCGAATTTTCGCCTTTTTTTTAGCACGTCTGTTTTCGTTAAATAATAAGTTCGATAATAGTGCGCTGAGAAAAAAACACATCAGATACTTTTTTTAGGTTTTCGTCCGTACTTCACGACGAAAATGTCGATTAACATGATGAAACATTATTGGTACTGAAAAACGCGAATTCAAATATATTATTGCATTTTTTTCCGACTCGGACATTTTTAATATTTTTCGGATAGGGCTCAAAAGAGAGCGTATCCCTCTCCCTTGAAAATGGTATAAGATACATGATGGGATCTTGAAATTGCATAGGCGAATGAAGACGTTGAAGCCCGCGCGACCCACGTAAACTGCTACCATGCCTGATGCTTAAAATAATTCGAATAATGAAACATAGACTCCTCATTTCTTTTCATAATCTATTCTTCTAGCGTAGGTGGAGGTTCTCAAACATCAATTACGACAACATTAAGAGAAATCATGCTAAATGTCTCATGCTTAGCGTCAACATTTAGGAAAAAGCGCTTCATTTGCAATAATAATTCACGATTTATCCCATTACATCCGTTTCCTTTTTCGCGATAATTTTGAAAAAATTTCACAGACGTTATGAAACGAATATTTCCTAAGTTCCAAAGTCATTCGAGAAACAAATATTTTTCATTTTTCCGATGGAGCAGCGCAACATTTCAAAAACAAATTCAATTTTCGAAATCTTTCGCACCACGGAGAAGATTTCGCCGTTCAAGCTCAGTGGCATTTCCACGCGACTGTACATGGGAAAGGGCCATGTGATGGTATCGGGGGACATTTGAAGACTCGCGATGCATGCAAGTTTACGAGCGTCACCAAAGGATCAAATTTTAAATTGTGACGCTTTTTATGTTTGGGTAAAGAAAAATTCCACAAAAACACAAATACGATACAGTTCTGAAAAAACTCTCTTGACAACTGCAAATGAACTGAAACAAAGACTTTATCTTGCCAAAACGATCCCTGGTACACAAAAATATCACTCATTTGTTCCAACTTTTCGAACGACTTTGGAACTCAGGAAATATTCGTTCCATAATGTCTGTGAAATTTTCCAAAAATATCGCGAAAAAGGAAACGGATGTAATGTGATGAATCGTAAATTATTATTGCAAATGAAGAGCTTTTTAATAAATGTTGACGCTAAGCATGAGACATTTAGCATGATTTCTCTTAATTTTGTCGTAATTGATGTTTAAGAACCTCCACATTTTGTCGTAATTGATGTTTAAGAACCTCCACCTACGCTAGAAGAATAAATTATGAAAAGAAATGGTGAGTCTATGTTTCATTATTCGATTAATTTTAGCATCAGGCATGGTAGCAGTTTACGTTCACTAGCCGCCGAGCTCCGCGGCTGATCAGCATGTTCGGCGCGTGGGTCGCGCGGGCTTCAACTTCTTCATTCGCCTATGCAATTTCAAGATCCCATCATGTATCTTATACCATTTTCAAGGGAGAGGGATACGCTTTCTTTTGAGCCCTATCCAAAAAATATTAAAAATATCCGAGTCGGAAAAAAATGCAATAATATATTTGAATTCGCGTTTTTCAGTACCAATAATGTTTTACCATGTTAATCGACATTTTCGTCGTAAAGTACGGACGAAAACCTAAAAAAAGTATCTGATGTGTTTTTTTTTTCAGCGCACTATTATCGAACTTATTATTTAACGAAAACAGACGTGCTAAAAAAAAGGCGAAAATCCGAGCCCCTGTATCTAGGCAACCCGTTCATATTTGTTCCCCCCATTTTACACGCTCGATGTAG
>JAPYZK010001311.1:0-18304 GCA_030522785.1 Platygaster equestris | reverse complement strand
ACTCTCGGGTGAGTGCTTCCCTCGCTACGCTCGGGAAGCAAACTTCACCCTCGGTTGCATTTGTTGACTTTCAGCCCTCGTTATGCAAATAGCTATTTCGGAATTCAATTTCGTCCTGTTTTTCCCAATAGAGTCATTGCATCCAAAGTAAACAACAACTTCCATTATATCCGTTTTGTAGAACACGAAAAAGTGATCGACACGTATTTTTTCTTTGTTCGATTAATTAAAAATTGAGGGAGCTCCAGAGGTTGAAAAATCTCTTTAACGTCACTAGCCACGTCGTTTGGACGTGGCTAGTGACGTCACAGCGATTTTCAAACCTCTGTAGCTCCCTCTATTTTTAATTAATCGAATAAAGAAAAAATACGTGTCGATCACTTTTTCGTGTTCTACAAAACTACTACCATTCTACAAACTTGACTTTTGATTCAATGACTATATTCGGTCGTGTTAAAATATATAAATTCAGTTAATTTTCATATTGCGCATTTTTACTGTTTCATTCACACATATACACTTTCAGTTACCGTCCTAGAGCAAAAAGTATCCGTAAAACACGATTTGACGGGAAAATTGTCGATTTTAAGACTCGTCCGTACGAGCCAGCCCCACCACCGCCCCATGACAACGACAGCGGTGGGGGCAGCGGGGGCGGGGCCAGCAGGGAGAACCGGGACTCGAGCAGTCGCGAGTCGACGCTGAGGGGAGCGCGCGAGACGAGCAGGGGAGGGAGCGAGAAGCAGGCGCAGCAGCAGAAGCGCAACAGCAAAGCGGAGGCGGTGGCGCCACTAGTGCTGGAGCACCACCGGCTCGTCGAGGAGAAACAGCAGCCTAGAACTTCCTCGGAGCTCAAGCACCAGAGGAGTTCCGTGCTTTCCAGGGCCATTGTTCCTATTCTTTCCAAGGTTGGAACAAGTTTTTAATCATTGTAAACATTCGTGTTTACGATTTCGGACAGTCGTTGATATCATTGAAGTATGAACGGTCATTTAGAATGTTATAATTATTGATAGAATTTGTATTCACGTTTTATTAAAATTCGACTTTGTAACTGTATGTACTGTAACCGTTAACTAACTATTGTTAAACAGTGTACTTTATTTTTTCATAATATCGTCTATAATTTTGCAGCTCCAACAAAAGCACCAGTACGCGGTGCGAAATAATAATGTGGCTGGATCACCGGAGGGTGGCAACGGGACGACGGGGGCGCGCAACGGCAACGTCGTTGAGGAAGTTCGAAACGCGTTCGAGCTCGCGGAAAGAACATCGCCCGGGATTAGCGAAACCCTCGTGAGGGACATTTTCAAGGCCCTTCTGCCCCCGAATTACACAGATGATCGTTTGTCTATGGTTATGGAAAAAGTCGCTCTAAGGTGGGTACTTGAGCAAAAATATTCGAGAGTTGCTGAAAAGCTGCTCCAATTATGTTTTAATGTATCATTGACTGAATGATATTACCATTTTGTGAACAATAGTATCAGAATCAATCATGAAATTGTCAATGATTTTGTTATTAGTTTAAATTTATGAGGAGTCGGATTGAAATTTCCTACTAATTTACTAAAAATATGTACAAATTCATGGAGATGATGCTTGTGAAAATCGAAAGCGGTGCGTGTAGATATCAGAAAATTGCGAAACTTTCGAATTTTTGGAGAGTTCAATGAAATTAATTTTTGCTCGGAAATTCGGAAGTGAAATTAAGGGAAATAACACTGTTTCTTATTTTGTACAGGAACACATTTTACTCCAGGGACACGTAGAATTTCAATGGAATTATGAAAAAGAAGTAACACAATTCTGGGCCTCAATCGTCATTTCGTGAAGATTTCAACCGCAAGGAGCAGACAAAAATAGCAAAATCGTAAAAAAAAAAGGGAAATTGTTAAACAAAGATTAGTCGTTTTAGATTAGTCACTTTTGTAAAGTAACGTTGTTTTATTTCCATCGCCTCTGATGGAAAGAGACTGTTCGATGCCAAATCCTTGGGTGTTTTTTGAATTAGGTGAGATTTTTTTTTCTTTTTTGGTTTCAATTTCGGGAATTTTTCGATTTCTTGCCTGATTTTGAGCGGCTGAAAAAGGACTCGTTTTTGGAATTAGAGAAATATTTTTATAATTGTCAAAGGATATATTTTATAGATTATAAAATTTTCATTCTGATTGTGCATAGAAAAACGTAAATATTGAACATGTTTCTTGTCTCGGAAAGTGCAAAGAAAATTTTCGTGTATGGCGTTACTGAAATTCATTATCACTTTATATTTGAGCGAGTTTGCCATATTGGAAATCATGAAACTCGTATCTTGTGATTTAAAAACCATGACGCGCATTTGCGCAATTTTTGAACATTTTGTTATTACCATCTTGAGTTCTAAGAGAAAATTTTAGTATTTTCAATTTTATTGCATTGACCATTAACTGGTGAACTTTCAGAATTTTGAAAAACACATTTTTTTCATTAAAAAACTTTCGGAGTTGGTATTGGATTTTCATTGCTATAAAAAAAAACATGGCGAGCTATTTTTGTACTTATAATATTATTTTTTTCGAACATGAACCAGAAGTTCATTTTTGATTTCTAAACATAAGAAAAATTGACTATTTCTAGATAATTTCGAAAATATTTCTGGAAACTTCGAAATTTCCAAAGTCGAGTCCCTTCCAAAAAAATAAACGTTGTTCGGGGAACGAAGCAGCCTCAGTGCCAGAGGTATTGTAAATATGTAAGTAGGATGAAACTCATTGTTTCCGTGTCCGACGTCGCGATTTTCTTTTTCACTCCTCTCCCCCCTAAAAAATCCTGCCCTTGGTACTATGAACAACGTTAATTGCAGGTTTTTGCACTTCTAGCCATAAAAAAAGACTAATTTTCGAAAATGGTGGTCAAGTATGGAAGTTAGGATTTTACGGAAATCCAACATAGCGGTATGAGACAAACTAGTCTATTTTGTCATTGAATTTTTCACCAATGAAAACTTTTTATTTCTTTGAAAAGTATCCAATTCCATTGAGTTGAAATAAAAAATGACGACAGTATTTCGAGAATCTAAAATTGGTGATCTTTGATAAAGTCAATTTTGCATAAGACAAGGGAAGTGACATGTTTCCAACATGGCGCGTGGATATAAACTCGTTCTCACTTGACGATTTTGGAATCAAATTAAGCCCTATCGAGAACTTATACAATTTTCAAAAAAATGTTGTGTATTCAGAGAAGAGAACAATTCGGTAAATGTTATGTAAATTGAGATAAACTATTTTGAATGGCAGAAATAGTGCAACAAAATGTTAAATGCTGCCTTATTTTTAGTACCATATTTCCTGTTTTTTACCAGTTTCCTGATTAGTTGCGGATTCTGTGATGAAGTGGTATATGGACTCATTGAATCCATATTTTACCACACTTTTTGCTATTAAAATACCTTATCCACATGGTGTCAAAATCCACAATACGTAAGATGTTTTCAAAATCCAACATAGCGGTCTGATGAATTGTTCTCACTTGAAGATTTTAAAACCGTATCATGTATCGTCTTCTAACCAACACTTTTACTAATATGTAACAAACTTTATTCTCAACTAAAAAAGTACACTACGAAAATCGACTACGAGTGACACCCAAAATTTCGGACTTCGTCCCGCTCCAAGTACCACGTCCTTTATTCTTATCCATTCAATGAAAACTAGTGGATCCTGTGATAAAAAAGCCCCGAGAAGATGAAAAGTAAAATCGCGCTGACAATATCAAAGCCTTGTCGTTTGCCATATGAATGGAGCTTAAGCGCTCTCATTTTCCGACGTCGGCACGCGTTTATCCATTGTTTGTAAACTAATGTATTTTATAACGTAAAGAATTCCATCGCTTGGGTGAATTTTCCGATAGAAAGAAAGGCGCGATCGTATTTTGTATAAATGTCAGGGTTTTTAACATTTATTTTTGCATGACAGAAGAAGAAAGTTGGAAAATCCATGGTTCCACCGGTGTTTCGACGTTTTGTTTCGTGGCGCTCGGGCGTTTCGAGGTCAAAATTGACGCCATTTTCGGGGCCGTTTCGCGCCCGGGCGTCGCGGGATCAAAATGATTAGGATAACAGTAATCAATATACGGAGTAATAGAGAGAGTGAGAGAGAGGGAAAGTACACGTACACGCTCATAACACACATACAAGTAACTACAAATAAGAGCAGAGTAAATATAAACGTAGTTCAATTTATTCCAGCCATTTAGAATTTTTGGTGGACGGAGGAAAATGGAGGTTAGCCCGTAATAACAGATAAATATGGGAGGTGAGAGTCGAAGAATTTTTTTCCCAGAATCCTGTTGTATTTTCTTAACTTTGTTTTGTTATGAAATAGTTAGATGAGTTTAAAGTGATGGCGAGCGGAGAATTTTCGGGTAGCGCGACGAGTTTTTTGTTGTGACTGAAATGGTGAGAATATTGTATTATTCCGTCGCCGTGTCAATTCTCTGAATTTTTTTGAACGGCGTTTGTTTCCGGGCTAATGGACGGTAATGAAATGCATTCGAAATAAAATGACGTTGTACGACTGCGATCGGTGTTGTTTTCTTACCCGTTACGAGTTTGAAATTCAGACTTACAACTCAAGACTTCCAATTTTCAACTGGAGAATCCAATATGGCGGAAGGGGGTTACTGGACGTCATGTTGGTAGCACTAGTTAAAATGGCCGTCACATTGAAATTATCAAAATACATCAAAGTGATTGTGAGTGATAATCAGATAATATCAGCGCGTTACTTAGTCAGGTGAGTGATTAATCATTCCCCCTCTAACCCCCTAATCATATATTGCTCGTGGTATATCGTGAGCGACATGAGGGAGATAGAAAAGATTCCAAAAGTCCCCCGCTTGTCGCACAGTGATTGTTTGTAACGATTATTTCATTTCGTAATTTGCACTCATCTTTATAACATCATCAGGGATTCGGTTATTTTACTTATAAGGGGAGGGTACAGTGGAAAATGTTTTTGAAACGGCTACAAACAGCTAGTACGAACTTCTATCTAGCCGAAGTGTACCAAATAATATATTATGGTTGTTTAAGCATGTTTGATTATGGTGGGAATAGAGGAACAGGTTCCTAAATCAATTATTTCGCCCGTTATACTAAGTCAAGCAGTGATAAAATTGATGATATCAATCTTCTAACAGAATTTTTACGCGGGAATTTATTGGGTTGGTCAGCCATGATGGATTTTCATTCGATATTGTTTGGCTTGATAAATTGAATCTTGAGTCATGGGTCTTATCGAGCGATCGATGTAAATCCAACATGGCCGACCAACCGTTAAATTTAACGGTTGATCGTTATTAATTCCTTACACTATAGAATTTTGTCGTCAAATTATAATTGCAATCAGGAATTTGGCACTTAAATTATTGTATTGATGAGCAAACTTTTAATTAAGTTTATTGGTTACGATGATATTTCTTTTCGTCTTGTATAAATGACTTGGAAATTCCTTAAGTCTCGTCAAACATTGCCGAAGGGTTATTTCTTTCTTCAATGAGTAGAATTATCGAATGAGTTGTGTCAATCATTTGAATCATTGAACAATAATTCAATGTCGACGCAACATTTATCAAAACTCTACATTCAGATTGTTGACATTATAAACGCGATCTGATGAAGAGTTGAATTTATGACTTCCTTCCTCAATAGAACCGTCTGGTTTAATAACTGGACTAACACGAACATCATTGGGGGGTCGATAGGGATTGTTTTTCAACTTCTACGGCAATCAAGTGGAGAATTTTTATACGTTTCTCCAATTGCCGTAGAAATGTATGTGGTATAATTGGCAAATTCACAAGTTTTTATTCCAGAATTTTGAGATCGTAATCATTCAAAGTCTGTATTTATTCGTGTCTTTTTCGAATTTTCACTCCAAAATTCGTAGTTGCTCGAATCCCTAAATTTTAATTCTAGTCAATGTAAATTTTGGTTTTTTCAGCTTTTATACTACGTAGGTTGTGATTTTTAAGAATCTCGAATTTGGGCAGAAAGCTTCAAAAATATCTTTCGAAGAATTTCGTAAAGTTACAATTCTACAACTATTATATTTTATTTCATAAATATTCAATCATCAATTATTACATAATCTTTAAGTTTTTTACGGTAAAATATAGAAACATGAAAAATCTCAAACAATTTATCGATCGTTCAAGATTTCGCAAAAAAACCTAAAAATTCACAGATTAGTTTAACAACAAAAGTCGTTGTTCTAAATTCATAAAAACGATTTCCTTTCGAATGAAAAATTGTCCATTTATGAATGAATCAAGGCGAATTTTCCGCCTGCGGGAAATGCCCTACGTGATGAATATGACGCGAATTGCGCAGGCTCGTGCCTTATTGAGGAGGCGGCGGCGTTTGAGGGTCAAATCATAGATTCTCGCGGAATGTACATACATACAGTCCGCAGCATCCCGCGAGCGCGGCGCAGATTATTTTCTACTGGAAATAAAACAAAAGTACAAGATCATTCCAATTTTCAGATTCGTTGATAACATGTGAAAAACCGCGGAGAAAAATTTTCGACGTGAAACGATGGGATGAGAGAGGGAGGAAAACTGAACAAGCAAATCGAGGGTCCGAGGTAAATAAAGCATGTCCCGGAAGTTCGTGATTGTGGCGCGACGGACAGGAATAATTCATGACAAACTTGTGTTTTGATGGGTTTGGATTCCGATTTTCCAGAAAAATGTTATGAGAAAAAAGTGAGGTATAACAATGAGAAATTGGAAATTTTAGAATGTCAAATTGCTGGTTTTTGAGTTTGGAAAATGAAAAATTGTGAATTCTGAACTGTTAGAATTTTTGAAGTTCGAAATTTTGATTGAAATTTAAAAATGAATAATTCAGTAATTTCGGTTCGTAAACAACAAACCAGAAAGTTGAAAGATTTACGAGTTTATGTAATATTCATCATTTTCTCAGAGTGACAACAATCCGTGAAAACCCCCAGTGAATAAAAAAAACATGAAGTTTCATTTTTTCCTGAAAATTCTCGGTAATAATTTTCGAAAACACGTAGCAACGAGCGAAACAATTGATGCAACCCGCGAAAACTCGTATGGTACATACGTATCGCGCGCACTTAGCCGCGGCTTTTATAATTACTTATTTTTCTCCGTGCTCTAAAAAGTCAGCCAAGTGTGTAGCAAAGCGTCATTGACGTGTTGAAAAGCCAGTGAGCGATCTGAGCCAAGATTAAACGCGACTCCAAGTGCACGTGTGTCGCATATACATTTTTTCATCTCGGAAAAACGAATTTTCCCGAAATTTCCGCGATTTTTTGCGAGCAATCCGACTTTTCTATTGCGACGTGAAATTAATTGGCCACAATTCACAAGAAATGGCTAAAAAAATAATTTAATAGCGGAGTTTTTTACAAATAGTAAATTTCGGAACTAGTGGAAAAATAAATTTTTTCGACAAATTATTATTCCACTATAGTTGCGGATTTTATTTGATCGAAAACGATTTGTTGATTTTTAATAATATTTTTCATGATATTCTCATAAGGGAGGGGGGGGGGGGGGTATTATGAAGTTTAAACTGAGAATTTATGAATCTGAATCGATGTATTGCTAATATTAATAATTCAGATTACATTTTTATGAATTCGCGAATGTTGTTAACAAAATATACCTATTATTATTTAATTTTATTTGATGAATATAAAACTCGACGTGCAGATGTAAATAAAAAGAAGGGAAAAATAATGGAACGAAAGTAGTGAGTGTAATGAAACGTAAAACGTAATTATGGGTGAAAAAACGCGATAAAATGTGGAACGATTATTATGGAGTGTTGGATTCCAGTGGAACTTAGCGCGCAATAGAAAATTACGCTAGCTTGAATCGATATAAAAATAAAATGAAAACGAAAAAATTACGATTTATTGGGTTTTTGGAAACATTGAAATTTTCGAGTTTGTACATTTTCGATTGTCAACCTTCAATAATCAATTCTGATTGAATTAAATTTTATATTTACATTACATAATCATTGTCGAATTGTAGAATAAATTTTAAAATAAATTCGAAAATTTCAATACTTGCGAAAACTTTCAAATGTTCCAATGTAAATTTCCGAACTATTGACATCCCATTTTCAAAATTTGAGCAAAACTAAATTTCTATTTGTTTAAACATTACTTGCGTAAAATTGGAAAAATCTATTTTCGTACCTTCAAACAAACGCCATTCTAGAATCGAATTTTCATTACACCGCGATCAGATTATCCGCAAAAACGCGCTTTTCCCCGAAAATTCGATTGACCGGCACATGTCGCGAATCGTATAGGTAATTACAAGGAAATGACATTAATTTCCAGTGATGGAGTGGAAAATGGAAAATGAAGGGAAACCGAAAATTGAAGTGGTCCGCGTGTCGTCGACCGAGCGCAAGAATTTTCGTCCCTTGGACGGCGTTCAATTGCACGCCGCGTACAGCCACGTGCGAGTCGGCATTTACGGTTCACGTCCCGAACCGGAAATTGGCCTCTTACCGCCAATCGAGACGAATCAGCCTCGAAAGGACAGAAAGTAATGAGCAATTACGATTTTTCCAACGGTTTTTTCACGTCATACTCGCACATTTATCCAGTTTTCACCCGTTTTTCATGGCTGAAACCAGACCTTTGTAACTTGAGTGCACTTTATGACATTTATGAAAACTGTAAGGTTTCAAAAGATCCTTATAAATTTCTTTATTTCTTATCATGCGCCTCTATACAACCTTATAAGTTTCCCGATGAGTTATAAGGTTGTTTAAAGTACCTTATAAGAAATGAAGAACCTTATAAGGTCCATATAGTAACAAGAGATTGACTTAAATAAACATTTCCAGGAACTTGGGACCAGTTTCAAGACTGCTGAGACGCCGTCATCAAACGACGACGCGTCTCACTACAAAATCCTGTGATAACATTTATAGTATTAATAAAAATTGCAGCTGTTCGGAATTGAAAACCGAAAATGAATCAAAAGGTACCCAGAACATCTTATCCTGCCCATTTTTGCATAATCGTTAACGATACATTTTTACAGAAAAAAAGTATTCTTCTCGGAGCGCCGAACATCTGTCTCGCAATGTACCTTTGGTATCTAGTCCGACGCCGAATTCTAATACGAAGTATGATTTTTGTCACCTGTTGACCATATTTTACTCAAATTATAATGCAAAAGCTACAAATTCAATTTTAAAATCGTCACATATCTGACGTGACATGTCTTTTTCAACTTCGGGAATCTTCGGATCGGATTCGTTCGGCTCGAGCGGAGCCGAAGATTGCCGAAAAAAAAAAACCGTTATAAATGAACTAGTTAATATGTTTTTTCCATCGCCTTCGGGGATCTTCGGATTCGTTCGGCCCGAGCTCAAGAACCGAAAAAAACCGTTAAAAAAAAGATGGCCGAAAGAAAGACCGTTACAAATGAAGTTTTTCCTTCGATAAAATCGTCCATTAAGATACGAACTGGTTAAAAATTTTCTGTTTAGATCGAAAATTTTCGCTCTTTTGAAAAGGCTGTCCCCAAGGTTAACACGGCCAGTTTCTGCAAAACGCTCATTACCCTCGTCGCCAAGTGCAATGTACCCCTGGATCCGAGTGGAGTATTCGACCGAGGAAAATTTGAACGAGGCCATTCAAAAAAGTGATCCCCAGGAAAACGACGACGGTTATCAAAAAGAATTGCGGTTGAATCTCATGAAGAAGCAGATGATCAAAAGCAGTTCAGCTCAACAGGTGCATTTCACGCATCATTCTATTCGTACCGTTGTTCCATTCGAAATGTCGGACATTGTTGTGATAAGAGTAATCAATGGAGTAATGTAGGTCATTGAAAATGGGTGTCAAGATTTTCCCAATGGAGCGAATGGTTTATTGATTTTTTCGACAAAAGGGAGAAAAGTTGGATTAGTTACACGTGGGATTAATTTACACAAGGCTGACTGCATTTTTCCATAAATTTTGTATAAAAATTGAGAAATCATTCTTTTCAGGTGCCTTCCCAAAATTTGCAAGATACTTTTAATGATAAATCCGACGTGTCCGGCGGCGTCGATAATCAAAGCTGCTGGAAACCGCCAAAACCGCCGTGGTAAGTTTGAACACATTTTTTCATCATTATTTTTTGACACGACTGCACGAGATTTGCAACTTGAAAAGCACGAAAAATTGAGTATACTATTTTTTGATGATACTTTAAGTTTGAAACTTTCTGAATTTTCATTGTAATCAGATCGAAAATGTTTTTTTATCACCTACAAGGTTTTCTTTCGGCTTTACAACACAATAACTTCCAAACAACTCAAGATCCTGTATTTACATAACCTCCAATACAAAAAACTAATCTTCGCGATAGCTACATACCAAACTATAAAAATACCCCTGGCAAGTATGATCCACATACCCATGGTGCATCGAAACCCCATCTTGCCGGAACACTATACGCAACGTATTGTTCTCCAGTTTAAAGTTTAAATAGACCCCATCTTCTTCCTGCGGATCCACGTAATTCAAGGTCATGTCTTGTGGAGCTTTGTCCGCGTGGAAATAATACACCACATCCAAAGTCCCCGACAGAGAGTAATCTTCTTCAGCCTTTATTTTCTTAGTTCCCTTCATTTCTTCATCTTCAGAAGAGATGCTGTTTCGGTCTTTCCTCTTCCCACCATCTTTCGAAGACGAAGGTCTAGAAGAGTCCCCGGAAGCTTTTTGGCACGTGGCTCCCATGCTGTGATTCTTCATTTGTATATCGGAGTAATTTGCCTCTTTCGACGAATCTTCCGAGTCGCTTGGAGTATCGATTGCTGGTACGTCCGTCTTTTTGTCCTGGTCGTTGTCGTAAAAAAGTATGTAGCAACCTTTGGACCATCTCTGGAGTTCCATGGTTAGTTTTGGGGAGCAGGACGAATTCGGGACAAAATCCAAGTCAGAGTACTCTTTTAGGAGTTGACAGAACGTTGTGGTTTTAAAGGATTCGACGAAAGATCGCAAAAATTCTGGGAGAGTTGCGAGATCCGCGATTTCGTAGTTTCTTTCGTCCGGGGGACCGAGGCGGATCCATTTTATGGATTCGGAGGTGATGTCTTGAGAAAGTTTCTCATGAGAATTTGACGTGAGGAAGGGTTGGATTTTGCAGAAGGAGTCGTCTTCGAGGTCTTTGTTGATTGCATTGATGCAATCCTCGTCATACAATCTGAGGAAGAGAAAAATGAGATTTTGCAGGGATTTTTAGATTATTTCTGTACGTTTTTTTTTTCAATTATTTTTGTTCCCTAGCAATTTCTTGACTAGGCGAACGAATATTTTCGAATTCTTCGAAAATGCCGTTAAACTTTAAAACACAAAATACACTACGCTACTTCATTCGACACCCCAAAAAACAAAACCCGTACTCACAGTTTTTTCTCCACCCATCGCTCCAGATCGACCTTTCTCTCCAACGGCTCCGAGAAGACTAACTGCCTCGCTTCCCTCCCCACCACTCCATTCTCCCTCTCTTCTTCCCCCTCCGCGTGGAACCAGCCATTCACCGAGAACCTGTCAAAGTCCCCCACCACTTCCCGGACCTGATGGTACGAGTAGTCCGTCACTTCGAAGAACACCAACCTATTGAAGACCGGTTCGATCGACCTCACTACCTCCTTCGGCCTCCCCAGTTCATCCTTGGAGAAGAGGTCCAACTGCCCGCCGTATTCCTCCGACCACCCTTTCGAGAGGTACAAAACGAACGCGATTTTCCGATCGTCCACTTTGTCGTTGTGACAAAGCAGACGATCTGTGTACTGGTACATCGAGGTTCGAATCGAAATTTTGTCGCTGCTCAGCGGAATTCCCGTGACCTGTTGAATCCAAGGTCTTACGGCTTTCATCAAATCGTCACATAGCAATTGAATGCACTCGACGTTCCCAGTGCATGAGTGGTTTGGCTCGATTTGCGTGAGGTCGACCACGGATTCTTCCAAATTCATCAAATCCGTGCCCCGAGTTCTGCATTTCACGGAAAGAAGTTCCGCGCGGAGGTCGTAAGTGCCAAGAGGGGAAGGCAAGAAGTTGTCGATGATGCCGACTTTGAAGGGGTGATTCAGGACTTCTAAACCATGTTTTTTGGAGATGGTTGGATTTTTTCCATTCCAATGGTCGTGGAGGTAGGAGCCGAAGGCGGCTTCGAGATCGTCTTTGGTGACGTAGTGGTCGAGGAGGGACACTTTCTCTTTGCCCGGGATGCGGTGTTCTACCATAATTGTGTTCCTGGGTCTTTCGTACTGTAATTGGAAAGGTTAGGGGTTTTAAGATGAAATATTATCGAGATTGTTATTCATACAAGTAATATTACATTACAATTGAGAACCATCAAAAGAAACCTTCAAAATGGTTCAAAATGAATTTTTTTCAGATTTAAGTAATTGTAAGACTTATAACACTCTGAAAAGTAAAATAAAATATCACTCTGCAATATACTGAATTAAAAATGAAAAGACTTTAAATTTTTTTCATCGATGACACTGACCAAAAGAAAAATCTTTCTAGTTTTTTCTGATTTCAAAATATTTCAAATTTCGTAATAACAAAAAACTGCAGACGTTTATTTATTCCAGAGTAAAAAGAATTTGAAAAAAGTTGTTTTTTTACCCCGAGTTATTAATAAGAAAATTTTGTTCAAATGACATACTTAATATTCTAATAGAAAAATTTGAATCGTTTTATCAATTATTTCTGACTATGGAAAACTATTAAAGGTAACAGAACAACGAAAATCATTCGAGGTGTTCCTCGAATGGAATTGTCATATTTTCAATGAGAAATGAATTGATGTACTTTTTATCTTCGTTTAATTGCTTCTTTTTTTTCAATGTTTTGAAAAATAGGACAAAAAAATTCTAAAAATGCGAATTACTGGAGTATTTATTTGAACATTTTTGAACGTGCAATTTTTCGGATAAAAACAAACCAAAACAAATCAATTGGTAAATTCACAATATTCTCAAATCGTTCATATAATTTCGTTTTTTAAAATTCAAATCTTACTCGTCTCGGGAAATTATCCATTTAGAAAATTTGCGATCAACATCAGCAACAACACGTGTCCAATTGGTCCAATCTAAAATGTAGACAATGCATAAAAGTCACTGGAAACATCATTATAATTTTTAGCGGTCAAATGTAAAATCTTACCTCACGTGTAATGAAAACTTTTAAATATGTCAAGCCTGAAATTTCTGATGAAACTCACACTAAAAAACAACGTTTTTTGTAAATAATAACATAGTGTAACATAGCAATGCATAGCAAATTGACAACTTGACACTGCTTGACACTGCTTGACACTGTGTGACACTGTCAACAACGAATCAGTTAGGGTTAGGTTAGGTTCGAATGCGCTCGCGCAGCGTATAATAAGAACAAAAAATATACATTTCATTGGAAACCATCCGCTTAAATTTATATATAATTATACACTGAAAATTAAGCGCAACAAGCAGAAACTGCAATTTGACATCATGTCATTTAGTTTTCAAGTGTGTTTCTGTACATTGAACATTCATACGCTTTGTATTCAACAGAAGTAAAATCAATGTTTGAATTATCCCGCTTTTCCGTCCTATTAACTGACGAAAAACGTCTCTTACACAAATCGATATATATATCGTTGCAATTGATACATCGATCTCTATCGATCATAAAATATAAAAACTGTTTTTTTTTTCGATTTTCGTGTTATATTAGATGCACGTTGGATAAAAAACAATGTTAAACACACGGTACTGAACATATGTGAAACCCCCTAAAAAATCATCATTTTTCCATAAAAAGTACACAATCTCAATATCTCCACATTTCACATCCAAATTCTCCCGCGTTCACGTCCTGCGCACTGATCTTGCGCCTTTTACCGAATCAAAATGGCGTCAATTCTGACGGATAGCACGGATAGTGCTCAATTCCGCGATACTCGCGCACGGTTCTCTCGCGCTCCTTAAATCGTGAAGAAATTTCGAATACGTTCCTGTATTTTCCATCAAAGAAACACCATCCCTTAACACCGGAATTCTCGGAAAACGTGAGTAGAACCTTAAAACTCAGTTTCACAATTTCTCGTCCTGACACGCTTTTGACAATTTGACGTTTCCCCAATCAACGACAACAATTTCAACAATTTTCCCGTTCCGGAAATTTGAAAAAACCGCTCAACAACATTGTTAGGAGGACGAAGTATGGAATTTTTTTCTCGGTAGAGAAATCTGTACGGGGTTTGTTGGGAAGAGTGGGTAATGGAAAATTTCGTGACAATTTTATTGCCAATTGCGCGACTTTTATTCATGATTTCATTGCTGTTATTTTGAAGTGGGCGTTTATAAAAACCGGCAGTTGCGGTCGTACTTTTTCCTTTTTGGGAAATAAGCGGTTATTGCCCGATACGTACGAACTTTTTTTTTGGTGCGATATCTTTTTTTTTGCGGGATGAGAAAGGGATAATCGATCTATTTTGGCAAGTCATGGAGGAGAATGAAATTCAGGAGAATCGTTACGAAAATAAGCGAATTTTTGGGGGTTTCGATTTGTATTTTTTTAGTGTTTGTATAATTAAAAAGTTTTTATGTCTAGTATGAAATTTGAGAAATTTGGTACTTTTTCGTGATTGATTTTTGGTTGTTTTATACAAAATTGTGAAAATTTTCAGAGACTTTTTAAAATTTGTTCATTTTGTTATTTATTATGTGAAAATTATGTATGTGTTCTGAAATTCCTGAAACAGTGATGAAATTAGAACTTTAGGCGTTTTTCACTGCAGAATATGAAAGTGATAATTTTTTATTTAATTTCGAATGAATTTTAAATATTTTGTACCTGTAATATTAACTTTTTAATTGACATGGTAAATTATCTTATAAATTTTTAATAATATTTATCAATATTTGAAAAATCAAAATTTTAATTGATATTTAATTTCCAGTTCGAATTTCTACAAATTTGAAATTTAATTGAAAATTAAATTTAAACTCAAAATGGAATAAAAATGTTTTTTTTTTTAATCCAATTTCAAATTTATAAAAAATTTAGAATGCATTTACTTTGAAAAATTAAAATTAAAAAAAAAAAATGAAATTGAAACAATCAAAGTTGAATTCAAAATTGATGTGAAAACTTAAATGCAAGTAAAATGAATTTATATTATCATAATAAATTAAAGTTGATAAATTCAAAAATAGTTCATATTTTCTATCCTATTCAAGTTTTATTAAAAACTAGTTAAGTTCAAAAAATCAGAAACTGAAAATTTTGATTGTCAAATTAATTATTACGTAATTTGTTTAATTTCCATGTATTTCAATTTTGTAAAATTCAACACCAAAAATTTCATAAATTATTTTATAAAGTTTATTTTTTACTATTTGAATTAATAATTCAACTGGTAAATTATTAATACTCTCAATTCAAATAATAATTCAATTCACATTTTTTTATTAATACTTGTAATGTTAATAATAATAATAAATTGTACTACTATTTATTATCAATTATTAATTTTTGATTAATATTTGTGCCTGGATTTCTGCCAGACAAACTCGTAAAATTTGTTAATAAATAAATTGGCAAAATTCATTGGATTTATATACTACTAATTTCCTAACCGATTTAAACTTAGAAAAAACTTGAAAATGATATAAAACTTCGCGTGTGTAAAAGTTGTTAAAATTTTGTTCGAAGCAGGTGAACTTTCTTTTTCGCCCCTCTCCGAAAGAAATCACGGAAGAGCGAAAATGTCATATCTGTAATAAAGAACGCGCGTCACGATCTGGGGCATGAATGAACACGAAATATAGATCGATGATCGCTTTCCCCCCTTTCGCGATAAAGACTCGCCAACATTTGTAACACATCGCGATTTCATATCCGAGGATAAAAACTCGCAACAATAATTTATTATTAAACAACTGAAATTTTAACCAACTAATGGAAATTATCAACTGATTGATATTTTTGGATTCATCAGCAGATTTTGCAGGTGAAAAATTTTTTTTTATTTCAATGATTTGAAAGAATTTGAAAAAATTATTTTTTACGATCGAAATTATTATGAATTAAAAATTTTTGAAAATAATGAATTAAATAAGTAAAAAAAGCATCTCTTACAAATGGTCGGAATACAATATTTAATAATTGTATACATGAATAAATGATGAAAAATTTGATAATTCACTAATCTGAAATTTAAAAAATTAACTAACTTTAATACTTGAAATTATAACTAATTTTCATAGTAAGAATCAACTATAATTTAATTATAGTAAGTAATTAATCATTATTGTAGGATTTATTTTTTATGCAATAGTAATTTTTTTTCTGGAAAATGGCTATTTTAGTTGTCACAGCCATAATAATTTTAATAACTTCAATTCCAAAAGTAATGTTGAATATAAATTTTATTCCTAATTTTAATTTCATTTTAATTTTGCTTTTCAATTTCAATATAGTTACGAATTTCAATTTCAAAAGTAACATTCAAACTGAGAAAGTTCAGAATTTTCATTTCAGTCGTTAAAATTGTTGATAAGCATTGCACCACGTATGAAATGATTGTTATTTTTTTTGTGCAGATTGAATTTATGCATTATGATTCATTTTTTCAAGGCGCTGTCCTCGCGTCAAATTAACTAGGATTCGTGGGACGAAAATGAATTTTTATGGCTCGACGAGACATTTAATTCGTCACTTTGACCGAGACTATAAAGATTTTAATTTACAGCTGAATTTGATTACATGTTTATGATTTTTGAACTTACGTTAAATCTGAAAAATTGAAATTGTGATTGGATTGGGGCCAGTAAAAATAATGTTATAGCTTGACACTGATGAAATTTGAAATATAAAAAATGTATTCATAGGTATACCAAAATAATTAGACGAAATTTCAAGTAAATGGATATTTAAAAAACATTTTTTTAGTCAGTTGATAAAATTTCTATCTCACTATTGGGGCTTTAAAAATTTGTGGAACATTTTTCGTTTTTAAATTTGATACTGGTGTTTTTTTTTCCCCCAGAGTTAATATTTTACCTGTTTAAAATTTTGAATTGCATTTTTTTTTAATATTGATGAATTATTTCAGTTCATTCAGGTTAATTAATTTGCCTCCAATTTTTAGGTTCCTATTTGTAGGACTAAAAATTTCAAAGTTTCGAATTTTCATACATATTTCTAGAATACGATTAATTTTCAATTGCCAAAATTTTAAAATTTTATAATGCGTGAAGTTTGCAAATTGAAAATTAAAAAATTTATGCAATTTTGAAACTCCTCAAAATATTCGAGAAGAATTAAAAATATTTTGGAATTCTCAAAACGTTCTAATTCTTTTAAATTCATTTGACAAAAAACTACAACTTCCTTCCGTCTTTGAGTTTGATTGTGAAAAGTTTTTTCTTTAAAATAAGATAAGAAACGGACATGATGCCATGTTTTTTTCCACGTGAAGAAAAGTCTTTAGACAAATTGGGCGTTGGAAAAAAAATTTCGAAAAAATGTCAATCTTTTATGTGAAGTATTTTTTAAACTCGTGGCGCCTTGTTCCTTTTAAAAAGGCCATAAAAAAGCCGGTGAGCAGTCTCGGGAGAAAGGAAAGTCGGATAGATATTGTGATGCTCGTAAATACTGTAACCGTGCATCGACGCAATGCCATTTCCATACACGCAAACGACTTTTGAATTCTGGCCATTCTCCTCTATTGCAAAACAGCCGAATCTGCCTACGAATAAACCGACAATTTTTTGAATTTAGGGAACAATTTTTCGATTTTTTGAAACCTAATAGTATATTACATTACTAGTAGTGTAAGAGGTGCCATTACGGGAGAATTCCTTTGCAATACTCGTCTCCGAACTTGCAGCCTTCGGCCGCAAGATTCTCCGACTCGTATTGCAAAGAAATTCTCCCGTAGTGGCACACCTTGCACTACGACTAATGTACAATATTTTACCCGCAACAAAGTCTGTGACGGACTTAAAACGTCGCCTATAAAGTGAGGTTATGTAGTACTTTGACAGTTCGGTCACGTAATTAGTTCCGAACGCCACCGCCCTCTCACGTAATTAGTTTCGACGGCCGCCGCGTACATTATGCGTTATCAGGCGGCGGTCGTCAGAACTAATTACGTGAGAGGGCGGTGGCGCTCGGAACTAATTACGTGACTGGACTGGTAAAGTGCTACATAACCCTCACTTTTTAGGTGGCGTTTCAGGGTCGTTACAGGCTTGTTG
>JAPYZK010001310.1:0-18322 GCA_030522785.1 Platygaster equestris | reverse complement strand
AACTTGCGCGGAAAATCGCGAATTGAGTACAAAAAGGGTAACTCCACTGTTACTCCACCAAAACTCCACTGAAACAGTGGAGTTCATTACGACTGGGCGTAACCTAAAATTTAGTCTTTTAAGCCGTTGGCTGACAATGACAAACGCGCGTAGTAAAAAAAGTTGTATTAAACAATCCGCTAATGTATACAAACGATCATTTTAAAATATTCGTACAAAATGTTTGTTTACAAATTGTTCATACCTCATAACTTCGTTTATACGCATTTATAGTATTTGAATTGCGTGCTCTTTCCGAACTTTGCCGACGTCGTCTGCTGTTTCTAAACATGGACGTAACATCCGCTGTCAATCGTGTTTTTCTACAGTTTTTCATTCATTTCTCTCCAAAAGTTGCAGTAAGACCTTTATTTTATTAGACAATCGGTATCCTCATTAAATTTGCTATATGTACCACATTTTTTTTACAATCTGCAATTCTAATGTCTTCACAATTGCGACATATTTATATGCCCGGGAGAGGCCTATCCATAAGACTCTACGTTAAAATCACGGATTTCAGTCGCTCATCATTTAAAATTGAACCCGGAAAGGCAGATGATTTTTTTGAGCGGAAAAACTTACTCTACCATCTTATGCAAAAAAAGGCATTCTCGTTAACTCGCTTCAACACCTGGACTACTTTAATTTATCTCAAAGTTGTTATCTTAAAAATCAAACTTGAAACAAGTCGTCATTGTAAGGTTATTTGGCAACAAGTATGTACGCTAAGTATGTACGTTATATTTATCTTTCACGTTGGAGGGCGTAAATTTAAATTTGTTTATAAGTCGAAAATGTGTTACACTGTAGCGTAACTTCCTTCTCCATTTTAAAAGTTAGCCTAGCTGCCAGTAGCCTCTGCACCCGACCAGCATTTTGCCTCCAAAATTACAACACAACAAGTGCAACAAATGACAAAAATGTAGCACAAACATTAATTACTAACTGCCGCATATTTCAGTTGCAGTGGCCTTCCCAGCTGAAAAAATCCAAATGCTATTACCATTCAGTACATCAAAATGGTAAACTATATGTAATTCGGTCGTTCCAACCAAATGATAAAATTATATGGTAGTCCAAATAGTAGTATTGAATGGTTTCACCAAATGGTATTGCCAAATGGTAACACTAATGGTAATAAACAGAATCAAATATTAAATTTAAAATGAAATTTGAAAGAAGATGTAAAAAGGAAAATTTCTTATTTGGTAAAACCATTTAGTATTACCATTTAATGAAATCATATAATACTACTACTTGGATCACCATCTAGATTACTATGCAACTCATTTGGTTGGAACGACCAAATTACCATATAGTTTCACAATTTGGATATACTACACGGTAATACGATTCATATTTTTTCAGCTGGATTTATCGAAAAGGCCTGCACAGCTGCTGCTACATCGTCGTCTCACGGTTGCCGTTTTTTATGCGTGTCTGGAGTATAAATGAAAAAAAGATAGCGTCGTCTATTAGTCGAAAACTTGTAGCTCTCATGATATACATCTTCAACATTGATCAATGTTGCGTGTATTAAATTTTGCGAGTTGTCGGAAATCCTGTAGAATCGCATTGCCGATATTCATCATTTTTTTTAATCTGAACTAAAAGCAGAAAAAGCGTTTCCAGTACTCCAGTTGACACTAACTATTATACAGGATGTCCCAAAGTCACCGTTACAGAAAAAAAACCATAGATTCCTCGCAAAGTTCTGAGATATTTTTTCCTCTGTAATTTTTTGAAATTCGCAAAATTGACGGAGTTATTAACAATTTCATCTTGCAAATCAGAGCACGACTTTAGGCGCAACTGAAAGGGTCGACGAAGGCCGTTCTCAAGGATCATGAGATCCACTGCCTGCGCGCCCGGCTATTTCCATCCATTTTGACGCTGAGCGTCGAAATGGACGTTTTTTTTATCACGCTCACGTAACCCCTACGCCACGCGATCAGATTTTGATGCGTCGATATCTTCACCGCTCACAAAGCGAAATTTTTGAATTGGCGCGCATACACTAATTGACGCACTTTGGATGATTTCGATAGAAAAAGCTAGATGTTTATCTCGGAGCTAAAACGCCGTTTTACGCTTCGGGGAAGTAAAAAACAAAGGGATATTCCTCAGCATAAAAACGGTTTACTTTAGCACCTAGATAAACAAATAGCTATTTCGGCTTTTCGGGCCGAGACGATGTATAAAACCAAATCTCGACCCTCGGCTGCGCCTCGGGTCAGAGGCTTCATACATCGTCGAAGCCCGTAAAGCACGCCTCGGGTCCGAGGTGCAAACATCATTTTTTGCAAAACACGCACTGAATAGGGGCTTCTAGCCCCTGAAGCAGCTCATTGAGGACGTCCATTTACGACACGGTGCACCACGAACATATAAATGTAAAAACACCGCGAGTCGACAACGTGCATGCGCGTTGGATACAAGAATCCATATTATCTCTGTTTTCAGCGGACTTCAGGAAGAAAAGTAGTAGGGTTTGGAAGTAACGCGTTACTTGTAACGCGTTACTCTATAACGCTGCACTTTTAGATGTGACGATAACGTAACACGTTATTTGAATAACAAAGTAGCGATAACGGTAACTAGTTAATTTTCACGCGGTAACGAGTAACGAAATTTCCGTTACTCTCACGTTACTAATTCTTATTTGTTGGAAATTGCAATCATTTTAAAGAATTTTAGAGTTTTTAAGAATATTGAAGTTCTGAAGTTCGAGAGTTTCGAAATTTGGGAATTTCGAGAATTACGCGTCGATTGAAGTTTTTCAGAATAATGAAGTTCCAAAGTTTTGACATTTTCAAACATAGAAGATTTGGATTTACGGAATCTAGAAGTTTCGAGAAATTTCGAAGAATTTTGGAGTTTTCAAATTATAAAGTTTTGTAATTTTTCAAGTTTCAGATTTTTCGGGAATTTCAAGATTTCTTGAGTCTTAATGCTCGGAAGTTTCGGCATTTTGGATGTTTTAGGATGATTCAAAGTTTCTGAAATTTCAAATGTTCTGAAGTTTTGAGAATCCGTCCTTCTGACGAATTGAACAACATTTGGATGTATTTAAGAATTCTGAAGTTGTCAAGTGTCGGAATTTTCGAAAGATGTGAAAATTTTGAAATTTTAGAAGAATTTTGAAATTTCCGAGTTTTGAATTTACAAGTTTTGGAGAACTTGAAAGTTTTCTAACTTCGATATTTCGATGTTATGACGAATTCCAAAGAATTTGCGAGTTTCTACGCATTTTTAAGTTGTTGACTTCAGGATTTTTATATGTTTGAGACATTTTGATAGTTTTGAAAAATTTCGAACAACTTAGAACCAAAAGTTTTCGAGTTTTCAATTCTATAAATTTCGGAATCCTAAAGTTTTCGAGTTTCAAGATTTTGCAATTCTGATGAATTTGAACGAGATCGAAAGTTTCAAAGAATTTCATGGTTTTGAAATTTCAGCATTTTTAGAAATTTTGGAGAGTTTGAAAAATTTCGAAGAGTTTCAAAGTTTCGGAGTTTCGAAATTTCGAAGTTTTGGAGAATTCCAATTTTTCGAGGTTCCGAGTTTCGGAGGAATTTAAAAGAATTTGGAAGTTATAAAAATTCGAAACTTGTTCAATTTTCAAACTCATATAAGAAGTTTCAGGAATTTTAGAGGATTTCAAAGAATTTCGAAGTTTTCGAATTTCGGAATTTAGTAGATAATTGAGCATTTAAAAATTTCCGATAATTCTGGAGTATTTAGCATGAAAAATTATAGTTTTTTCCAAGTTTTGGAAACCTTAGTTCCTCAAATTCTCAAGAAATATGTATCCAAATTCGCTTGAATTCAAAATGAACCGTTCGAGAAACAAAATCTATTGATAACATTTTTTGTCCGTTGTTTTTCGATATCTGAAAGTTCAGATAAAGCTGATATTTTAATGAGAAAAGTAACAGCAAGGTAACCAAACGTTACTTTTTATAAATAGTAATGGTGACGAGTCATTTCCTTCGGAGTAACGGTAACGCAACGAGTTACATATTTTACCTAAGTAATGGTAACGTAACGCGTTTCAATTTTCTAAGTAACTTTCCAAACCCTGGAAAATAGGACCTGAGGAACAATAGTAGGAATTGGGGAACGATCATAGGTACAATACCAAATCGCCGGTCGTAAATGGACGTCCTCAATGCGCTATTTCGGGGACTTTAAGTGTATAGTTATTGCGTGTTTTGCAAAAAATAATAATAATGTTAATGTTTTACTGTATCGAAGCAGTGTCAAAGGTTCGTCTGTACATTCGTTGCAGACAGGCCATGGGCGAGTAACGAGTAAGGAAAATGCATTGCAACAAATATTGCAGAAATTGCTACCCTCCCACCCCACACACACACACACACACAATAAAATGAGTAACATGTATTATTATTCATCTTTCAATTTTTATTCTCTCGAAACTGGTGCATAAAACGTGTCACATTGTGTCGTATATATACTATTGTTTTGTTATGGTGATGACGGTGGAATTTCGAAAAAATTGATGTATGCAGGCTGTAATCGTAAAAATCCGTGCTTTCGTGCAGATATGCTTAATTTCCTGTAACAAATGATGGAAAAGCGTTTATTGTGTTATACTTTAGGCATTCCGAGGTATGAAAAATCTATATAGTTATATTGTTATAATTGTGCAGTACCAGTAGCGGATCCAGCGAGAGGGTTTAGGGGATTCGCCCCCCCCCCCCCCCGAAAATTAAAAGTCAACATTTAAATTCTGAAGTTTTAATTGATTTTCAATCAAATTTCCAATCTGATGATTAGACATTGGAAGTTTCAGAATAGTAGTACAAACTTTAAAACCAAAGTTCGGAATTTGTAGTGCAAAATTCAGATTTGAAGTTATTGTGTTCACAATTTTAGGTTTAGATTTCAGATTCAGAGTTCGAAGTTTGGGGTTTAAGATTTGAATTTGAAGTTACGAGTTTCAAGTCGAATTTGATGTTGTTATTCAAAGTGAACAGTTCGAAATTCATATTCAAAGTTCTAAAGTTAAATTGAGAATTTAGCGTTTTCAGTAGTATCAAGAACCTAAAATTTAAAGTTAAACTTTGATTTTGAAATATGGAGTTCAACGTTCACATTAAATATTCAAAGTTCATACTGGAAGTTTCCAGTTCAAATTCGAAGTTTAGAGTTTCGAATTCGAATGTCGAATTTGGAGGTTAAGATTCACACGTGGAGTTTATACTCGAAATTTGCAGAAGTTTGAATTCAAAATTTGAAGTTCGAATTGGGAATCTAGGATTTAGAATGAAAGTTTGAAGTACAAAGTCAAAGTTTCATGTTTGAAGTTTTAATTTAATGTTTAAGGTTCAAATTCGAAGTTTAGAGTTCAAATTTAAAGATTGAAGTTCAAAGTTCAAACTTAATGTTGGAGGTTCATGTTCGAACTTTACAGTTTGAATCCAAAGTTTGGAGTTGAAAGTTTGAATTTTGAAGTTCAAATTAAAAGTTCAGTTTCAAAGTTCCAAATCCAAAGTGTATGTTGAAATATACAGTTTGATATTCATAATTAAAATTTGGAGTTGAAACTGAAAGTGAAACGTTTTAATTAGAGATTCGTAGTTAAGAATGAAAGTGTAAAGCTCACAGCAGTTTGAAATTAAATTTGAAGTTTAGAGTTTAAAATTGGAATTCAAATTTCCAAGTCTGCAATTTGGAGTTCAAGTTTCAAATTTGTTTCCGTGTCCGATGTTAAAATTTGAAGTTTTGAGTTTCAAGCTGAAATTTCGAGTTCCAAGTTCGATGTTCAAATTTGAAATATCAATTAGTTCGTTGTTCAAGTGCAAAGTTTCAAGTTCGATGTTCAAATTCAAAGTTCTAAGTTCGATGTTGAAATTTGATGTAAACAGTTCGAAATTTCCAATTTTTTCAAAATAAACTCTGCTTAATCCAGAATTTACTCTAATTAACTCAATAGTGCTAATTGAAGATCCTTAGAAAAATTGATAAATGACATGTAATTTAGTTCATAGATGCTGATCACTCATTAAATAAATATAAAAAACATCAATATGATGTACATAAAGATTTTGAAAACACATTCGGAAATATTTTTTTGGATCCGCCGCTGTGCAGTATAATACATAATATAATATATATAATTGAACTAGTTTTGTTTGGACAGATGATATTATCGTCATCATATTGTGAGATTATGCCGCAACATTGTAATTGCAGTTGATACATATTACACTGTGTAACAGTGAGCAAATTTTTGGAAAATGAATGGCAACAAACCATAGCTTATGACTACATAAAGAAATTTCCCGAAGGATTCTGAAAAGTTAGTTCGTGTTTGTGAGTTATCAGTTATTGAAATTTTCTAATCGTTTGAATTGTGTCTTGATCAGTTTCCGTGCGATTTTCGGGAAACAATTGTGCAAGCAGGCATTGGTGATTTTGACGAAATGAAGGGTTGCGATACGAGCCGAAGGCGAGTGCCGTAATCATTTCGTCAAAATCGACAATTGTCTGCGTGCGCAACACAATATTTTTCTTCACGCTGGCCAAAAAGAACATTTGAAGTACCAATTTTGAGATTAGAGTGAATAAAAAACGATTTTTTATCTATAAAATAGAAGAAATTAATTCCTAATTTCAGAATTGACAAAAAATTGTTCTTTCAACTACCTTTATTTTGTATTTAATAATGTGCCATAATCCTTATTAGGGTTCTCCAGTTCTCACAGCCGGAGCTGAGCCTACCGGCGTTATGTAGACGAATGAAAGAATCGACGCAGTTTAGAAAAACCCAAAAC
The DNA here is from genome assembly GCA_030522785.1 of Platygaster equestris. NCBI lineage: Eukaryota > Metazoa > Arthropoda > Insecta > Hymenoptera > Platygastridae > Platygaster > Platygaster equestris. The sequence continues at coordinate 11,480 of JAPYZK010001310.1, read as the reverse complement.
TAGAGAAAAAATGTCAGATTTTTCTTTTTACTTATGCTGGCAGGGTGAACTCCCGCTGTGGGCTCCAGAACCCCAAATAGGATTAAGACACATTATTAAATACGCAAAAATTACGCTCAGTTAAAGAACGAAGTGGCTATTCGCACCGCTGTGGAAATATCGTGGAGTTTGGGCGGAGATGAGTGGAGATGTGTGGAGTTTGTGTGGATACACGTGGAGATATATGGGGTTGAGTGGAGATACGTGGAGAAAGGTGGATATATCGTACTGATTATATCGTGAAAATAAGACCGACTTTTCTCCACATATCTCCACGTGTGTTCACACGAACCCCACATATCTCCACTTATCTCCACACAAACTCCACGATATCTCCACGGCGGTGCGAATAGCACGTTTCATTAAGGAATGTTTTTTCGCTGATTTTTGTATTATAAATGAATACATTGAATTTTATCAATTATGAACGTTCTTGTATCTCGAAAATTGGACGAAAACTGACGTAAACGCATTTTCATCAATCCGCAAATCTAAATAAATCATAACTCGCAAATGCGAACTTACTTCCCAAAATCTTTTGGGCAATCGGCTTTTGGGGTCATACATCATCGGTTTTTTTTTCGGTTTATTCTCAAAAACTGGAAAAAAACTTGAATTTTGTTATAAGACTTGAAGACTTACACAACGATATAGCATGTCTTCAGTTGCAGCAATATTCCTGTTTGCCAAAAATGGTGTTGCAACGTTCCCATCGGTTGACTTTCCAGCCCGGTCCGAAAATGTTGCACCAATCGCCCGCGGAGTGAGCATGGCACCCGGTCCAACGGCATTCGGCCTCAGCGAAATCCGCCATTAAAGCCAAACCGGCTATCAAACACAAGACGAGAAACACTAGTTTCGTATTCATTATTTCTGTGTTGTAGACAAAAATACGTATTTTCGAATGTTGAAGATGAGAGCGTCTTACGTATATTTATATCATATTAGTCGACCATCTGCACCATCTGCAGCTGATTATCGCTAGCAAACAAACTTATAATACAGTCTCAGTTATAGTGTATTCAAATGAAATGAAAATACTGATTACTTGGAAATTGTTGTCTGCGTCAACAGCGCAGATTATTTTAGCAGCAGTTCACTTTATGTTTTTATTTTTTTTTATTTTTTATTTTTTTTCAAACAAAGACGATAAATACCTTTTTGCATAACATAAGTACAATGAAAAATTAAATACTGCATGCACAACTCTCGCTGCAGATATAATACCTAATATAATACTGTGCAATAAAATTAAGGTTTTTTTCTAGTTCTGGAAAATGAACTGAAAAAAACAATAATATATGACCCCAAAAGTAGATTGCCCGAAGGATTTTGAAAAGTAAGTTCGCGTTTGCGAGTTATCATTCATTTGACTTTTCGAATTGATCAAAATGGATTTTCGTCGGTTTTCGTCCGATTTTCGAGGAGAAAAAAAAACGTTTTAAATCGATAAAATTCAAGACATTTATTTCTAATTCACAAATCAGCAAAAAAACATTTTTTAATTGAGGTATAAAGAAAAATCTGAAATTTTTCTCCAGTTTTCGGTTTTCATAAACCGCGTCGATTCCCTCATTCCTGTCTACCTACATAACGCCGGTAGGGTCAACTCCGGCTGTGAGGGCTGGAGAACCCTAATTAGAATTATTTCACACTATTACATACGGAAACATAGGTTGTTGAAAAAACAATTTTTTGTTAATTTTGGAATTAGAAATTAATTTCTTGAATTTTAGATTAAAAAACATTGTGGTTTCCCGAAAATCGGGCGGAAACTGATCAAGATCCATTTTAAGCAATTATAAAATTTCAATAACAAATAACTCGCAAACGCTATCTAACTTTTCAGAATCCTTTGGGAAATTTCTTAATGGGGTCATGCTATTGTTTTTGCCGTTCATTTGCCATAACTTTTTTCACTGTTGCACAGTGTAATGGTGAATTAGGCTGATTGATTGCTGTTAGAAACTGCAAACATAACTGCAATGGATATATATGAATGTAGAATAAACAATAATATTTTATAATATACAGTTGTATACAGCTGTGTATTATGCTGTATGCCATGCTCATCATTCCGCAATTAAATCACGGGCGATTTACTGCAACGTTTTCGCATCTACTGATGAATAGTCGTCAGCAGCAACTCATTGATCAACGGCTGTAACAAAATAATAATCAGCATCAGTATTTTTGGCTAATTACAGGAATAATCACATTACCGCGACTGAAATATTCTTGCGTAAGTCATATATCACACAATTAGTCTATAATATACAACAGTAATGTACAAAAGTACAATAATATCTATTTTTCATATCTCACATATTAGAACTCGCGTTTTAGTTGTTTGCGTACCGTTACCCTAAAGACTACGTTTCGAACGATGTACACAGTGCGCGTAAAAATAGAGTTTTTAGGTGCACCTCATACCTAAACACATATGTTTAGGTATGACCCTCAGAGAACGACTACTTATATTTGACCTATATAAAACCTATAAACGACCTATATGACATACATAGCACCTATAAACGTCATATAATTGAGATATATTTGGCATATTCATGACGTATTTATGACCTATAAACAACATGTATATGCCATATATGTTGCTCCTAAATTTTTTACAAGTAAGCCACATATATCTTACCTCCATCTGGCCTATATTGCTTTTATATATAACCTATATAAAGCAATGCACGCACATATAGGTGGGAGCGTTGCTACTGTTACAAGCTTTTGCTACAAAATAAATAGAGTACTTGACTTTCAATTGTTCCACAGGTTAAATCCATTGTTGAGTTCTGTTTGTGGGGCCCCGCGGACGCCAGCTTGGGCAATCCCCGGGACCGCGAGCTCGTGTTGCAGCGATGGCTGGACCTCGAAAGGGCCACCCTCCTCCAAGCCTTGGTCCACGCTAAATCTGCCCTCTGCAGTGCCCCCCTCGCCGCCGAGTACCAGCTGCGTTTCCTCGTTCGCGCCAGCGCAAAAATCATGTGCGAGGCTTCGCTCCTACTAGACCAACATCGCGCTTCAATTTCCACCAAAACAAATTATAATTACAATGATTGACGTGGCATAATAATATTTTAATTGTATGATGTCATGTCAGGGGGTTCCCATAAATCACACAGGTCATAGCAGATCATACTACACAGAGGCGGATCCAGAAATATATTTCGGGGACTTCGAGGTTGTGTTTTCGAAATTTTTATGTACATCATATTGATGTTTTCAATATTTGTTTGATGAGTGATCGGCATCTGTAAGGTGAATTGAATGTCATTTTACACTTTTTCTATGGATCATTGATTAACACTGCTGAGAAGGAAGGTATCCCAAGTGTCCGACGCCGATTTCAAAAAGATTTAAATATGTTGTAGGCGACCCAAATCTAAGCTACACGTATTTTTTTTTATCGGCCGAAATTCGGTGTTAAGGGGTGAAATCAACTTTCGAAGTGGGAGGCAGTGCTGCCAGATATACGTTTTTTTACGTATTATACGTTTTTTCAAGGGCTTCGGAGAGCAATACGTATTTTTATACTTTTTTTCAGATCCATACGTTTTTTATACGTATTTGGAAGAATATCAACAATTTTTACATATTCCTAGGGTTTTTCGGGCGTCTCTCTTTCGTCTGAAATTTGAAAAATTTCAACAATTTACAAAAACTATAGAATTTCTAGAAATTTTCAAAAACTTCAACAATTTTCCACAATCTTAGAAATTTTGAAAAGTTATAAAAATTCTCAAGAATTCCAGAAATTTGCGAAAATTTTCAGAACTTCCGAAATTTCAATCTTAGGCAATAATATGCAATCATTTCTCGTGGCCCAGCAGGGTACATACATAACAAGTGCATGTAAATTTCGCTCATCGACCAATTCGTTTTTTATGATTCGAGCGATCATGTTGTAACGCGTAACAATTGATTAAGCGGTTTCGAAATCTTTGGATTTAGAGCGGCATGTATTATCGTTTTAAAAACTCGTTTGTATCAACTTGCAGGGAACACAACGCTCAGTTTTGTTGAAATTGTTGATTAGGAATTAAGATGTATGACAATAAATTATAAGAATGATGATATTTTTTATGGAACACCAGAGTTTTCTTCATTTCCAAAGTCAAAAATGCAAACACGTTTCATTGTTTATTATTTTTATTTCACACCTGATGTATCACTACATGGTTTTTCGAATCGACTTTTTAGTCATTTCGAGTCTTTTAAGCGTAATGCACTTTTTTAGAGTTACAGGTCTGGTGTACGTTTTATTAATCAAACATTCGCTTTTATTCCAAACAATCATTCATTGTGCTTCGGTGGCTAACAAAAAATGTCTGATTCTTAATCTGACTCATGAAATGATAAAAATATTACGCTGTAAATGTGTAAAAAATTGACAAAACAATTGTGATTTAGAAACAGTGTATAAAAAGTGAACACCGCCAAGGCTTGGAAAAAAACAGTTTTATTAACATAAAATACTTAAAACATTTTTGCGATCCCAAAAACTCGACTGGTTAAGAGTGCTTGTTCCATATTTTTCAACTAAATTCAATTGTGAATTGAATGAGGAAAATGTTAGAAAAGTTAAACCTAACAGATATTTGTACAACCTAATAAATTTTACATAAAACGTGGATTGAAAGATACATATATTTATATTATTCTATAAATTGTTTATTGTTTTTAGACGATTTGTTGGGGAAAAATTGCCAAGCTGAGTGAAGAAAATGATGTAATCTTGTTGAAAAATTGTGAGACGATGGACAAGGTGTGGTAGGAGGTAGTTTCGTGCGCTTGGGCGGTTGCGCGCAAGTCAATTTTTTCGACCGCCTCGCCGCTTCATCGACGACGTGCACTGGGGACAGTACCATTTTCCTTTGGGGGGCGCAGTAATTCCCACGCAAGGGTAATGGAACCATTCGAATGGACACTGCAATTTCAACATGAAAATTAGCAAAACCATAAATCAAAACTTGCCAAAATCTCGAGAAAACTAAAAACATTGTACCATTAAGGTATTAACATAAATTACAACTAAAACCATCATTAAATACAAGACACCTTGTTAAGCTAATGAATAGAATTCAATGTGAAAGTTGATGAAAAGATGCTCGTGTCTTACATCTGAATTATCACACGCAACCATATCACCAAAAGATACTTGGTTGCATATACAATATCGCGGTTCATTTGGATCGGTCAACCAGTCGGGATTTTCCGAATCCACAATTGTCGCCGTCGTGGCTGCTACTGCCGCCGCCGCCGCTGCAACGGTGCAAGTTATAGAAGGTTGTTGAACCACCGAAGGAATTACACTCGTACTCGGGGTCGTCGTTGTCACTTTTCTGCAAATTCAAATAAAAACAAAAGATTACTTTTATTTTTTCAACATACTCCACAACCTCATGGCTCCCCGTTGAATAGAAACCTCGCATTCGTTGCGAAATGTCATATTTTTCTACCACATGTGTATGTTACTCATCTTTTAATACCTACGGAACAGTCCTAAAGTTCAGTTTTTCGATCGATGCTTGCGCCACGGGACAAAAAACCTACTTTCAACCCCTAAGGCAAAAAACCATACTTTTTTGCCGCTATGGATCAAACCCCAGTGATTCTAGTTTTTATAAAAACTTTATGAAATTATTGAGTTATTTTTATATAAAAAAATAAAAAAACATTTTATATGGTCGATTTTATGAAACTTTAATATAATTTTAATAAAATAAGCAATTTTTACAAAGTGATTGAATAAAAACTGTACGAAAATATTTTTTTCATAAATCTCGGATTTTTGTGACAATTGCACATTTTGTAAAAAAATGAAATTTTATAAAAAATTCGTGATTTTTATGAAAGTTTTATAGAAACCAAAATCAATGGGAAAAGTAGATTTTTTTCCCTCCTCGCAAGCACTACTCGAAAAACGGAACCTTAGAACCGTTCCGCAGGTATTAAAATGACGCTCAAAAAATACAAATATGGTGATAAATATCGTTGGTACCAACGGGCAGAAGTTGGACTTTCACTAGATCGATGTATTCGTACTCGTCAAAAAGTCCAACTTCCGCCCCTTGGTGCGAAATATACTATTTTCGATTTCTCCATACTTTTTGTGTTTTTTCGTTGTCTCTTGAATCGCAGCTATCGCCGTTTGAGCGGCCCCTGTAATTTCCCTGCTAAATTCTGCAGCGTGTACTCCACCCGTGCTATTTATTGCTTCGTAACTCGCTTTCAAACTCGCGGTTCTTCTTCCCTGTTGCATTTGTTGCGTCGCTGCTATTGCCTGCGACGCGGCCGCTGCTATTGCATTCCCACCTGCAATTTTTATAATTCCCTTTCAGAGCATTCTGGAGTGTCCAACTGGTTATTAATAAGCAGTAATCCACCAACATTTTTTCATTTTTCATTACTTAGGGGAGCTTGGACTTTTTCTTAAATTTTACTTTTTAAAACTTAAAGCTTTTTCTTAAAACTGGCCACAGTTTAGTTGACTGACGATGTGTTAGAATTGACATCAAACAATCAAAGTGCAACCAATCAAGAGAAAGAAGAAGTGCAAAACTTTTTCTTTCTACATTTTCATAAAGACGCATTAAAATACAATATTTCACCTTATTGCAATAAAATTCACAGAGGCCATGTTCATTTTTTTCTCAACTGCAATTCTGGTCAGTGGCAAGAATTTATAGAACAAAAAAATATCAAAAATTAAGGGCCTCCATGCAACGACCGTTTAGGCGCGGCGAGGCATACTTGGTTTCTCTTTTCGTAGGGCAAAGTACCGGGAAAATATTGTCCCGAAAGAAAAGTCGGAAAATGGGCAAGAAAAAAATGTGAGCGCATGGAACATTGAAAAAGGCACGAATTATGTTACACAATTTTTTGATCCAACTTGTCATTTACGAGATAAACAATGAAAACTGATTTACAAATTGGATCGAATTCAATACTTTTTTCTTGCTCAACTCGTTAAAACTTCGCCGTTTATCGACGAAATGATCTTAAATTTAATATAATGGCGTGAAATACATTAGCGGTGCTCACAATACATTACTGGGGACAAAAAAAGTGATTTGTCAATTAATATTTCAATGTTAATGAATACGCGTCGCGCACCGTGTTTTTCGAGCTTCTCCAAAAAAAAGTATCAAGGAAATTTTCAAATTCGAAAAACTTCCAGCGAGAAAGTTTTTCATTAGAGTTCAAAGAAGTTTTCTAAAAAATTGCAGAACTCTAGAGCAAAAACTTCGGAAGAAACAATTAAAAATTTTTTGCGCCCGAACGTTTTAGACTGCCGAGTTTGAGCTCTCGCTTGTTTGGAGTATGGACAGGCTCGGTGTGAGAGAGAACGATCAGTCAACGTGTGAGAGCGACACGGAAGAAAATGTACACCGACAATTTCATCATCATGATTGCGCTTTCATTTGCCTTATACAGTATTCCCATAATTTTATTTATAAGTTGCGTTGCGACACTTCTTACGATCATTTTCCGACTTTTCTTTCGGGACAATATTTTCCCGGCACTTTGCCCTACGAAAAGAGAAACCAAGTATGCCTCACCGCGCCTAAACGGTTGTTGCACGGAGGCCCTCAATTGTAAAATATAAAGCAAGGTGAATCACTACTTCCTCGCCAGCAGGACACTCCAGAATGCTCTCAAAATCGAATTGACGTCACAGTTGGAAATTAAAAAATTCTAAACTTTGCCCAGTTGGGGAATTACAAGACGGTAACTCGAAAAATGAGACATTTGTGAATCATCATTGTGTAAGTTGACAAAAATAGAAATTAATTTACTGTAAAATGTATTGTATGGACTCTATCGCACAGGTTATACAAAAATGTAATGTAATCTTGAATAAATAATTGAATTTTTCTGTCTACTTTTTTTCTCACCGACTCCCATGTGGCCAAGACTGTAATTGACAGGATTCATGGAACTGGACATTATTGCAGTTGGAGTCTGAGGCAAACTTGGCGTTGCGATAATCATCCCTGAGTTGGCCGACGCGGGTCTCGACTCGGGAAGACTCTGCTGTTGCTGCTGCTGTTGCTGTTGCTGCTGCTGTTGAGCAAGTTTATCCATAGATGATATCCTCTTTTCTATCGAAGCTGATGAAGTATTCGAATCCCTTCTTTTGTCGGAGCGAGCTGAAACGATATTTTTAGAAAACACAACATTTCCTACATTCAGACCAACTTGATAAAACAATAACCAGTATAAGCTTTTGTGTTTTCGTTTTGAAATCATCGTACAATGAGTGTGGTTATCTCGAGATCTGCCAGATGGAAAACTGTATCGATTCTCTTTTTGGCTACTGTTGGGCAAAGGCTGGTCCAGGTCCAGGGACCTCTTCTCGAGGAGTTCCGTGATGCCCTTGCTGTCAGCCTCCAGCTCCATCTTGAATTTGTGCAATTCCTGGTCCAAGCGTCTCAAATACTTTTCCACCATGTCGAACATGTGGTTTGCCAGGGCAACCTTCTCGTCGGCATCCTCCAGGGTCTTGTAATACTCCTTACGTATGGTTTCGTACTCCATGTCCCTTTCGTTCTGTTTTAGTTTGTTTGCCATTGTAAAAAACATTTTTACTTTTTTGTCCAAACTGTCCACCGTATCTGCAATTTTTAATGTTTCATTCAACACGACTATTTTCATCATTTTTATTTTCACAGCTCCAAGGGTTGACACACATTTTTCTACAACTCTACGTTTAAAGTTATTATAATTATAATCTTCTACTCGTCTTGTTAAAGATCACGAAAATCATCTATACTTTGTACACCAAGGTCCATTTCTCGCATTTCTGTGAACCGGTCTCGCAGTTCTTGTGGAAGATGCTCGATCACTGAAAATACAAAAACCAGGCTTTTTATTCCTCATTATCATTATCATTTACAGGCAATTTAAATAACACTCTCAAACTTGCGGTACGCCATCCCTTCAAATGTCACCAATTATTTTCAAAACCAAAGTTACTGTCATCAATTAGTAAAAAAAAAAACATTCGCAAAATATGAAACTATCCAAGCCAAAAACATTGACTTAACCTGAAATTCAGTGAAAATTGACAAAAAATCAACATCGAAAAATCTTCAATTGACAACATTTCAATAGTTATTGGTGCTGAACGCGTGTGCGAAGAATTGAATCTGTATTGCATCCAAGAGAAGGATAAGAGTTCATTTTTCCGAAAAATTGTAATTTTAACGCAGTAATCGTGCTCTCGAAGGTTAGTAGAGTTGTCAAAATTAGACGAAAAACAATACAGCAATTTTTGCTTACTTTCAACATAATCTTCGAGGTAAAGCATTATTTCGCGGCGTGGTTAATTCCTGGGTACACGAAACTACAATTATTTACAATTTTTCAAGGAAAAAAAGGGTTTTTTGTCGGACAATTCCGCGATATATGTCGGGCTTGATCTCGACCGTGTTTACGTCAGATGATGTTTGGCGTGAAACATTTCTCGTCCTACTTGGATTATTATTTAACCCGCTTATCGTTAATTGTGTTGAGATGTTGTTAGTCATTACGGGGTGGGAAACTGTTGATTTGTTGCTGCTTGTCCTGAAAATCATTCCAATCATTCATTTTTGGTTATTTTGCGCCATGCGAACCTGTGCGAACCTCCCAGGTGCTCCCAGGGCTGTCCAGGGCAGTCCAGGGCCCACCAGGGTGCACCAGGGCAGTAGGGATGGGCGATATCGATATCACGATGTTCGATAGTTCCAGCAAAGGTATCGATACTTTTCTAGTGATATTTCAGAATAGTGCCTAACTCCCTATCTTGCCCTGTATACCTCCTCCGTCGTACGAATTCGGTCCTTGTGTGGCTTGTGTAGTCTTCTTGGGCAAGGCATTGCAGAATGACGCCATCCCCTATCCAGTGTAACATACATAGATCAGTGCCATTTTCGTTTTTTAGAATTTTTTTTCCTCAATCTTCCCCTCAGGGGCGGATAAATTAATATTAATATATATATAAATTAATATTTTTTTGGGAGATGGAAAAATATTTCGATTTATAATGAACAATTGTTTTCTTTTTTGATTCTATACTGTTTTATGTTGTCCAATTTTTGTATGTCAATACTAAAGCGATTACTTGAATTCTTTCTATCATGAATTATGATTACAATAATTATGATGGTCGTTATGATAACGACTATCGTAATTATCGTAATATTAATAAATAAAAGAAGAAATATTAATCATAATATTGATATTACTAAAGTAATGCAACGAATATTGCAAAAAAAATGTTGCGTAATCATTCTAAAATAATTTTTCCAAGCGTAAAGCTTGAGCGCCTAAAATTGTTGTCGAACACACATTTCTCACAAATTGTTGTTTCATATTTTTACAGAAAAATAAGAAAAAATGATTCGAAGAAGCCCGACGAGAATAGAATTGAAAATCGACGATTTGGACGAGTACGATAATATCAGAAAAGAATTCGAGGCGAAGAAAAATGCCGACAAACAGGCAACTTTCAGCATCAGCACGTCGACTTGGGGTGGGAAATCGCAAACTGAAATCAATGAACGCATTGGCTACGTTCCTTCGCAAAATGTTAAACACCTCAGTAGCAGGCCCAACATGAACTAGTTTGTATTATACATAGCTTTATGTCATCACATTGAATTAAAGCTTAGTATATTATCCACCACTTGCATTATTTATTATCAGTGAGTATTACATATTTGTGTCAACATTAATAACATTGTTAAATGCAAATAATAAACAGCTGTGTTTTTTACAATTTATACAGTTGCGGTTGAAGTTGTTTGCCTACTTATTTTATTGTTAACGTCTAAGGAAATCAAATCTGATTGCTGTCCCTGATGGATCAAAAGGAACGCAAAGGGACGTTCCCTTCCGTCCCTTTATAACACCAAAGAGACTAGAAAGGAACACTATAGAAACTCTTTACATAATTTGAAAAAAAAAAGGATTATACACCCTTTAATAAAGGGTGTATAATCTATAATATTAACAAATAAAGGGCGTTTATTATAAATTATAAAGGGCGAATGATTTTGAAATTTTAATAACAGACCCAAAATTTTCAGATCGTCAAAAATTCAAAATCTTAAAATTTTGAAAAAACTCGAAATCATCGAATCTTTTGACATACTTCAAATTTCCCAAAAAATCAAATTTTTAAATTTTCTGACGAACTTAGAAAATTTTTATTTTTCGGAAAATTTGAAATATTGAAAAAACGTAGGATTTTATAAATTTCGACATACATTAGTATTTTCAAATTATCGTAAATTTTGAAATTATGTAATGTTCAAAAATTTTCAAAAAACTTGCATTTTCTGAATCTTTCGAAAAACTCCAACTTCTCAAGTTTTGTTGAAAAACTCAGAATTTCAAAAATTTTCGAAAAACTCGAATTATCGATAAATTTTCGAAAT
>JAPYZK010001309.1:0-27863 GCA_030522785.1 Platygaster equestris | reverse complement strand
ATTGTTTCGCACATACATATTTTCAATAGAGACAGCTAGATGGCGAGATGATGCAAGTTGCGGCGGTAAGCTGCCAGTTTCGGCGCGTCATCCAAAAATGTGTACTTCGGCGGTACTTTGGTCGGAGAAAAAATTAGAAAATTGCGTTACGTAACACGGAACGAGACCTTCAACTCGCAAAATTTTCTAGACTCGAAAAACATTGTCGAGAATGTGATGAAAATTTTTCACTCTCCATAACACTTTTGAGAACTTGATAGAAATCCATTACTTTTAATAAACATTTCTAAAACTGTGGGATAACTTACAAAGATTTTCTAAAGTTACCCTATAAATATCGAAATATTTGTTTTTGCAGAACCTCAAGTGCGATCGATTTGCAATCACGTGCGACCTGACAGGCAGACACTTCTCTTCAGTGCGACGTTCAAAAAACGTATCGAAAAACTCGCACGAGACATTTTAAGGTATAAACTGAATTTTTAATTAATTGCTATTATTATTATAATGAATGATAATAATAATTGTAATTTCCTGCTTGAAGCGACCCAGTGCGAATAGTGCAAGGAGACGTCGGTGAAGCCAACACAGACGTGACCCAACACGTTATTGTTTTCAATAACAATCCTACTGGAAAATGGAGTTGGCTTTTGCAAAATATCGTGGAGTATCTCAGTGCCGGGAGTTTGTTGATATTTGTTACAAAAAAAGTACGTTCGCTTATCAAGCTATTTTCGACCTGACTGTAGGTAGATTCATTCCATCACTTCAAAATCTGTTCAGATCTATTCGCTATTATTTGCTATATATATAGACTTAAATTTATTCACGTTATTCATTTCTGTTGAAAGATATACAATTCAAATAACTTAATTTCATTCATGTTTCTGATTATGTTACAGTTGAATGCTGAGGAACTAGCGAATAGTTTGAAATTGAAGGAATTCGAAGTGATGCTTTTACATGGTGACATGGACCAAATCGAGAGGAACAAAGTTATTACCGCATTCAAAAAAAGAGAAGTCAGCATTCTCGTCGCGACTGATGTTGCAGGTTTGTTATTGTCACAAAAAGATAGTATCAATTTTTTTCGAAAATTCAAGTAAACTGCGCAATAATTACGGAATAACCAACAATGCAAACAAAATTTTTAATGCACTTATATCCCCGCGAAAATCCAAGGTTTTTCATACGAAAAATGTCACAATTTTCGGAACATTAAAAATCTTACAAATTTTCGTGAAAAATGTGTAGCCCGAGGTTTGGACATACCGCACATAAAAACTGTCGTGAATTACGACATCGCCCGTGACATCGACACGCACACGCACAGGATCGGCAGGACTGGTCGAGCCGGGGAAAAAGGGACGGCTTTCACCCTCGTCACGGAGAAGGACAAAGAGTTCGCCGGTCACCTGGTGCGAAATTTGGAGGGCGCAAACCAGGAGGTGCCCAAAAGTTTGATGGACCTGGCGATGCAGAGCTCCTGGTTCAGAAAGTGTAGGTTCAAGGGAGGCAAAGGGAAAAGCATGAACGTCGGAGGGGCTGGACTAGGTTTTCGGGAACGCTCAGATACCTCCAAGGAGGTAACTTTTCCCGAGTTTTCATCGTCTCTCTATCTATCTCTCTTTCTTCATTTATCAGCGATACTTGTTGAATAATGTTATGTTTGGAATTATATAATTTCATAATAATTGAATTGAACGACAATACATGAAATGATACAGATTTTAGACGGACTTGGATATATTATGTAATCTCGAAAATATGGAAATATTTTCGAAATTGAATCATGCCCAGACTAGGTGCTGATTCATATGAAGATATTTATTTATTCATATAATATATTCAATAATATGAATAATATAATAATAAGAATATGATTTTATTTATTGATATAACCCTAGTGATTGTAGTTTTCAGAAAAACAGGCAACATTTGTATAAAATCCGTGAATTATTTATGGAAATTCGTTTTTCTATAAGGTCGATTTTATAAAAGTTGCATAAAACTTTCGATTTTTATAAAGTGGTTTTATAAAAACTTAATAAAAAAAGTTTTTTTATAAAATCTGTCGAAATTTTCATATAATTCATTTTTTTTTTTTTTTTAATATAAAAATAATTTAAAGCCTCCAAATTTTCGTATAAAACATTTATTTTTATAAAAACTTCGCGATTTTTTTGAAAAGTTGTATATTTGAATAAAAACAACTTTCCTGATATAAGAAATTTCTCTTATAGTAATATTTGATACGTTTTTATTACACAAGGGAATAGAAAATCATGTTCTTAACGTTTTTTAGCAATTATAAAACGGAAAAGCATATGATTTTGAAGGATTTGAAAATTCTTCAACTCAAGTTGAAAATGAGCCTCTAAATTAACATAGATTTGATGGATAAGAAAGTTAATATCGGATTTCTGATGCGAAGGTCGCAAGTTTGAATCCCGCTGCCTCCAAAAAAATTTTTGAATTTCATTCGAAACGAAATTTGAGTTAGAGACTCATAAACTGATGAAAAATGGTACACTATATTAGCAAAATGATCCAAAAAAGGTTAGAAAATTTTTTGCATATTTTTTAAAATGTTGAAAAAAAAATTTTATAGAAAAAAGCTTTTCCATAAAACTTTCATAAAACCACTTCATAAAAAATGCAAACTTTATAAAACTTTTACAAAACCGACCGTATAAAAATTTTTATACAAATTTTTATAAAAAATTTTTATAGGGTTTTAATAAAAACTAGAATCACTAGGGTAATATATATTTATTTATTTATTCATGTAAGATGTTTATTTCGTTATTAATTTTTGTATGTATTCCAGTATGAAAATCCTGGCTCGACGTCTCAAGCATCCAAAGATATCAGCGAAGTTGTGAAAAAACTGGAAAGGCATGGGCCAGGAAGTGATCGACTTTCTGCTATGAAAGCTGCTTTCAGAAGTCAATACAATACTCAGGTAAGTACATGCCGTTTTCCGTTTCATATGAAATTGCGAGAATTTTCGATCATCATTGAAATATTAATTGATGATTGTCAAGAGAATCCCGAACGAACTAACAGAAAGTCCGAAAATATTATCTTGTAACTTTTGTAAATCTACCGCTCTTTTGTACAACTTTGTGGGAATTCGTAAATTCCTTTCATAAACCCTGTAGAAATTCTGAAAAATTTACATTTTTTTTATTTTAGTTCCGAGCTTCGTCGGATCATACATGGGAAAAAACGATAACTCCGCCATCAGTGATAATGCCACCTCCGCCGCCAAAAATGACGCCCTCGTCCAGTGATTCGATGATGGATGAAACAGCGGGGGATAAAAACGAGAGGAAACGGGCACGGAAGAGTCGATGGGAATAACGAGTATTTTCGTTATTTTCCGTTATTTTGCATGTGAAATAATTTAGGAGCATATACTTCTCCGTTCATATTTCGAATATATGCGAAAAAAACACGAATTTTTGTGAAAAAATGGCCATCTTCGATTTTAATTGATTTTACCTTTTTTTTTGTTTTTGAATAAATTATTGAATTTTGGAACATTTTCTTGTGATCGTGTATGTGAATAAATTATGTCTTGGTATTTTCTTCACGAAACGCGAGAGAGAATTTTTTCCGGCTACTTTTACTTTAGCGGGTGTGAGAGTGAAAATTGTGTAGTTTAGAGTTGAGAATTTGACAATCATGATGAGAAATTCCGCTTTGAATATTTGAAAGTGGAAAATTCGTGGAATAGAACATTGCAAGACAGCAAAATTTGATAATTTGGATCTTCTCTTCAATTAATGATAATTTCAAATAGCTTAATGATTTAATTATTCAACTATTCAATAATTTCAATCGATGTATTAATTGAATTATTCAATAATTTCAATCAATTTAACAATTTGAATCTCCTCCTCAATTTGAAAACCTGGGACTTTTGAAATCCTGTATTAAAATTTCGGATAACTTCCAATTTCGACGTTTCTAAATCCAGATTAAAAAGTTTGAAAAATACGAAAATTTGAGTCAAGTAATGGAGAAATGAAGAATTTCAAATATAACGAAACCGAAATTTGCAAGTCTAGGGTTTTGAAAATCCAAAGTTCGAGAACGCATATTGAACTTTGCAATGCTTTTCAAATTTGAAAGTTATGTGCATGTGAACAATTTTCGAAAATACGAGAATGAGAGTACAGAATTTTAAGAATCGAGAATTCCAAAAAATTGCAAACTTTCTTGAAATTCATATTTAAATTTCAACTTGGAAAACGCATAATGTATTGAAGTGAGCGATGAAATTTCAATATGTCGATCGAAAAGTCTCAGAAAAAGGAAAAAGTGAAGTTCCGTAAAGCATTACAAAATGATATAAATAATAACTTTGTTGTCGGAAGATGAACAAAAAAAACTTGATCGAAGTAGATGAAAAGTTTTATTAACAAATGATACGAGTTCAACATTGGACATCTCAGTTTTCTGCTGACTCCCCCCCTTTTAGGGGAGTCTCTTGTCCCTCGACACGAAAGCGTCAATCAAAAGTTTCGCCAAGTGCAAAAAAGCGTGGATCAACACGAGCAAAATAACCACAAGTCCACAAATGAGCGAAGTTTCCCCAGGTTTGCTCCAGTCGAGAGCAGCATAAATGAAATGATTGCCCTGAGCGTTTCGTCCTCCACTGAGGAAATATATGACAGAAAAAATGACGTATAAGACAGGAACGACGAGGCACATCCAAAAGTCCCAAAAATAGAAGGGAACGCTGAGAAGGAAAAAATCGAGCGTCATGAGGACACTGTTGAAGATGTGTTGCATCACGTTAAGTACGTTAACGCGCATTTCCTCGTCGTTGGAATCGTGAATCACGAACCAATAAATTATTGTCACTCCCAGAGCCAAACTCATTGTGGCGTTCACCAGAAACCAGTAAAATCGGTCCAGAATGTCCAGTTCATTTTCCAAGTTTGAGTTAGTTTTTTGTAATTTCCATCGCCTGGAAACGAGAACGGCGCCGAAAAATGATTGCAGGTTCCCCAAGAAAAGGGCCCAATGCGTGAGGTAGATTGGCCAAAATGGAAAATCTTTCATGTCGAGTTCGATGTTGCCTCTCGCGAAAATGGAATACGTCAGGATTGTGAACCAGGCAATGAACATGAGCCATCTGAAAGGCAGAAATGAACACGGTTTATTACTATTTTCCAGCTTGGAACATTCGAAAGTCATGATTGGACAATTTTCGCAATTCTATATATTTCGATTTTTACTTTTACAACTCTTCATTGTTCAATCCGAATCGAACAATTTTCAATCTTGAAGACCAGGAGTCAATGGAAATTTTGTGATTTCTTACCCAAAATAAAAGAATTGGGAAATTTTTTAAGTTTACGGGGAAAAATACAAATTTCGTAATTTACAAAATGAAGAGATTATATTACATGTGTTTTGACGTGAAAATGTTGTATTTGATGCAACATTGAATATTGTGCATTTTTTGGGGGGAGGGTAAGGGTGACGCACCCGGTTTCCACCACGCCACTGGCCATAAGGTTATTGATTCATAATATTCAATTCATTAATTATTTATTGTAATTTTAATCATCATTAATTATCATATTAATATAGTAATTATATTATAATAATATTATTGATATAATTATATTATTATATTATATCAGTAATTATTTTATTCATAATATTCATTTTCCTTCATTTTCCAATATTAATTTTTCATGATTCCATGCGTGGAACTCAAATTTTTATATTGGAATTTTTTTTTCAATCAAAATTTGTCGAAATTTACGTAGATTTCACAGATTTTTCAATGAGAATACGAAAATTATTGACAAAGTAGTAATGTTGATGAGCCACCTGAACAAAAGGTACCAAAGATTCACTCGGTCCTGGAATTTCGGAGTACAAAAAACTGTTGCCCCGTGATTTTTCGGAGGTTTTCTGAAATAAACTTTCAACCATGTACAATGTTTACACAAGCTTGCCATAACGTGACAACAAATATGAAATTACGGAGTAATTTTTGATGACTCGAAACACCTGAAAAAAATGATATGAAATACTGTCAAATAAGTAAAATTGACCAACGGTCTATGATACAATGTTCTTTCGACGCTTTCGACGATTTTTGCACATAAATCTCGATTATTAACGATCATTGAATAGGTAGAATAATTTCATCACTTGATCAATATCATTGATGGATTTTTTACTATTCAAAACTCGGTAAAATTTTACTTTTTTTGTAATTTTACCTTTTCTACTCTGTATATTATTCTGCGACGAAAGTCAACTCGGAATACGCGTCTCAAAAAACTGTTTTTCGGATTTCAAATCACACTTTTCGTCAGCTCGAAAAAAACTTGGCACGCAACATGACCAACTTCCAAGACAATACTGACAATAATAATTTTTGCGCATCATCTCCACATTATTTAATTTAATTAATTTCCTGTTGAACGTTAATTAATTCCAAGTGTCGCTCGATTATTTTTTCGACATCGATTAATCATCTCATTTCAGGTCATCGTTTGCAACGCGAAAAACATCATTAGCCTGTAGTTAATAGTTGGTTATAAATTTTTGATTATCTTAATGTAAATTCGATGACATTAATGATTGAAGCTTTTGATGAGCGTAAAAAATTCAATGCTATTCATATTGATGACGGAAAGGGAAAATATAGATAGCATTGAAAATATTACCATTGATGATAGTTTTTCCAACTTGCAGTAAATGCGGGGAAAAGTAGTCTTATCAGCACGTGACGACACTTGAAATAATTTGCGGACAATCTGTAAGAGTGTGACTGTTCGCTGACTTGTCTTTTGACTATGAACGCATTCGCGCGTTTTCAACGTTATCTTCGACGTATTAGTACATAGTAGGAGGATATCGCGTAATCTCGAAAAATCCTGTTCAACGGCGATTTGAAGCTGATCATTACCGATGACAAAGTCAAATTTTTTGTGATACCTCGTCAGGGCGCAAAATGCCCTTTTTCATTCTGGGATTCTTCGGATTTTCCGAGCATTTCTTCTTTGTTATTGAATGATAATAAAACATCATATGAAACTATAAATTATCTCAAATTCAGCAAGGAAGTAATTAATGTTCTTTACAATTTTCAAAGTCTAATCTGACTCATTTAAATTTAAGATCCGAAATTTTTCGAATTCGTAGCATAAAACTCCAATTTCAGCCTCTTTTCGAAATTTTACATTTTAAAATTCCGATAACTGAGTTTGCGATTATTAGATTTTCAAAATATTGAAATTTTACGAATATGAATAAGTGCGTTGGAATTGGAACTAGCTCTGCCGGAAAAGCGTATCCCAGAACGTTTGGAATTTCTCGATCTCGCAAAATTAGAATTCCTCCACTTTCGGCGAGTGAAGAATTCCGAATAATCGGAGACCTGAGTCTTGGTGTTGGTGACGTAAATAGAACTTTTTGCGAGGGCTCGATCGATCGAACAAACGAGCTTGCGTGGTAAGCGCTTGATTTCCTCGCCATTCATATCGCGATTCGAGGCGCACTTGAGACTTTTGCAACCTGTGGAGGATTCTGCCGATTTTTTGATCCCTTCATTAACGCCCAATGTAAGTAATCAGTCTCATGCGAATATCAATCGAACGATGATACTCATAAATTATCGTGCTCGTCATTTTGAGTTACCATCATGTCATATTCGTAAAATGAACATTCGAGTAGTGGAATTTTTTTCGACAAAATATTCAGTAAGAAATAAGTAGATATTCGAAAGGTGCTCAACTGCAACTCTCATAAGGTCTGTTATTCTATCGAATAATACGAAGAAATGAACCTTGCCGAGAAATGTTAATTTTTTTTACGGAATTTGGTTCTTGTTACTTTGTACCATTTTCCAACTTTGAAATTATTTTTTTGCGAAAAATTATGTGTAGTGCAAAAAATGTTTTCACCGACCTTGGTGGTTTGTGTTAGATCATCATCAATCTTGATAACCGCGAGAGTCGATACTTTTTTTTGAAGCAGAATTTATACAAGGTTGAATTAACACTAACTTGATGGGTTTTATGGAAATGATTGATTTTTGATTCATTTTTCGCAACTTTCAACTACATACTTTCGTAAATGTATAAGGAGTATCTCCGAATTTCAGAATTTGATCCAAAACTTGGCGATAAAATCAAAATGCCGTCAACGAGACGTATGATCCTAGGACATGTAATGTCTGGCATTTTTCAAAAAATAAATAGAAGGAAAAACATGTCCGGGGATGCTATGGAAACGCAACTGAAGAGATGTCTCACCACTTTGGACATTGTTTTATTAGGTAAATTCAATCATAATATTATATTAATTTTTTTCTCCCTATAGACGTCCGAATAATATGATTCTTGTTGATAAATTTCGTGAGTCGAATACACACATGAAACATCAAGTTTGTTACGAAGGACCTAAGTCTTTGAAATTTATTACGATCTCTCTGTGACAGGGGCAGACGCAGAAAAAATTTTCGGGAGGGGTTTTCGAAAAAAATGTTTATTAATTTTCGAAATTCCTGGAGTTTTTAACCTTTTCATACTTATTGCGATTCTTAAAATTTTGGGAATTCTCGTAATTTTCCAAATTTCTGAAATGTGTGATACACTCGTAATTTTCAAAATTTCCAAATTCTCGAAACTTTCAAAATTTTTGTGAATCTTAGGATTTTTTGGAATACTCGAACATACGAAATGTTTGAAATTTTGAAAGTTTTAGAAATTCCATGAATTTTCAAAAATTTTATCATTTTTGACGTATTTGGACTAAAAAAAATTTTACGAATTCTCAAAATTTTCAAAATGATACGATTTTCTAGGTTTATTAGGTTTCTTAAGAAATTAGGAAGTTTTGGAAATTTGAATGATTTCTGAGATCTCCAAGTTTTTGGAATTTTCAAAATTTTCAAAATAACTATAATTTTTGACATCACTGGAATCGTTAGAATTTTTGTAATTCTCGTAATTTTCAAAATTTCTAAAATGTGTAAGACACTCGTAATTTTTAAAATTCCCAAAAATTTCCGTTTTTTCGAATTATTTGAACATTCGAAAATTAACGAAATTTCAAGAATTATAAAAACTGCAAAAACTCTGAATTTTCAAAAACTTCGGAATTCTTGGATGTTTCGGACTATTCAAAATTTTCAATATTTTGTCAACAATTGTAATTTTAAAGTTACTTATTTTCTAAGTTGACGTATAATTTTACAAACATTTAAAAGTTTGAAATATTGAATCTCTGAGATTTCAAAGCACACATTTTTTTCACTTTCAAATTTCTAATCATTTTACTGACAAAAACAATCAATCTTCTTTAAATTTCGGAAAGTGTTTCAATCCGTGAAACCCCCCTCTGCATTCGCCCCTGCTCTGCGAAATTTCAGAGCACAAAACAGTCGAAATTCCTCATTTCTTTGGAGTAATGAGCAAGAAATGTCAATTCGACTGACCCGAAATTGCGTTCTCTTTTTTCGGAGATGTGTATATTGCGGAAAAATTTCTTTTTTTAAGTAGAAAAAAAAAAAAAAAAAAAAAAAAAAGAAAAAAAAAGAAAAAAAAAAAAAAAAAAAAAAAAAAAAAAAAAAAAAAAAAAAAAAAAAAAAAAAAAAAAACGGCACGTCGAATGAACAACCTGTAATTATTAGGTGTGGGCCACATGATCGGCGCTGGAATTTACGTGATGATGGGAACAGTGGCCCACAGCATCGCGGGTCCTGGCGTCATCCTCAGTTTCCTTTTCGCTGGCGTAGCATCGTTGTTAGCTGCGCTATGTTACGCCGAATTCGGAGCTAAAGTGCCCAAAACTGGCAGTGCTTACATCTACACCTACGTCTCCATCGGCGAATTTTGGGCCTTCGTCATCGGGTGGAATCTCATCCTGGAAAACTTGATAGGTGCGAAAGGAAAAAACTAAATTCCTTCTGATTTTCGTGTTATCGCCTGAAAAATGGTAACCATCTTCCGTGGCTTCCATGGACAGAGGAGAACCTTCGTAAAAGAAGCGATCGTCTATACACTTCCCGGACGATTGTCTTCCGAAAACTGCTGAAAACTAAACAAGTAAAAATTCCAGGCGCCGCTTCAGTAGCGCGAGCCTGGAGCGGTTACATCGACGGCTCGTTTTCCGGCACGATAAGCAATTTCACGAAGAGCTACGTGATGGAAGGATATCGGATGCCAGAGCCACTGAGCAGTCATCCAGATTTTTTGGCAGGGATGCTTTGCATATTTTTCGCACTTCTGCTGGGTTGTGGGGTCGAAGTTTCAACGACCTTCAATTCATTGTTCACCTTGACGAACCTCGTCGTCATGGGGACAGCTATCGGATTGTGCGTCTATTACGGGGACATGAAAAATTGGACGGGACACGGCTTTCTTCCATTTGGCATCAATGGTGTACTGAAAGGTTGTTCAAATGCGACCATATTTATTGCAACAATGGGGATATGAATTCCTATCTCTATCATTCAAACTTATAATGTACACTTAGTTGCAGATGCTCGAAAATAATCGTGACCCTACTGCAATATTGCCCTTAGAGAACGACTACCTATATTTGACATATAAAACCTATAAACGACCTATATGACATCCGTAGCACCTATACACGCCACATAATTGAGATATATTTGGCATATTTATGACGTATTTGTGACCTATAAGCAACATATTGTTGCACCTGGTGCCATTATTCCTTTCCGCTCTGACCTCCCGGACCCGTCCGCGCATTGTTGCGTTATTTGTCCGGTGAAAATTCCTGCAGCGGGCCCTAGGAGTCGATTTTCCTTCGTTGCCACGAAAACGTCAGGTCCCGGTAATTCTCACGCTTTTATCTGGGGGCGGCCGAGGCCGAATTCTTTGGTACGCCGAAGGAGATCGGCACTCGGGCTGGAGGTGTAATTAACGCGCCCCGGGATACCTTCTGCCTTCGAGGGAAAATTTCACGCTTTCCCGCGTTCCTCGAACGCGTTGACTTTTATGGGTCGCAGCGTTTGAAGGGCCGCCGCCCGACAGCTGGGCCCAGGAAAGGTAAGGGAAATCTCGGCCTTGAGGTGTGCTGGTAATGCACCTCGGGCTCGTCTTCCTCCCCCAAATTTTCATCCCTTTGATGGAGCGCCCGCAAAGCCGCGCTATGGCAAGCGGCTCGTCGGGCGCAGAGATTGGGCCCGGTCCCCAAGAGGGGATTTTCCGCGGGGGAAGAGCACCTCTGATTGGTGAAAAAAGAAGAAAGAGGTCCCCTCGTGGCTGGCGGTGTTGCAACCACCCCCGTGCGGCGAAAATTGAGGAGTCAGTTTTCGGACGAGGACAGCGCGAGCGCTCCGACGGCGACCGCGTTCGTAAAAACCCCTCCAAGTGAGTTGAGTGCACCACGTCTGATTTTCCCGCGGCACTCGCGTTTTACGCGGTCCTCGCGAACCCCGCGGTACTCGCATCCTTACGCGGTCCTCGCGAATCCCCGCGGTACGCGCGTTGTACGCGGTCCTCGCGAATCCCCGCGGTACGCGCGTTTTACGCGGTCCTCGCGAGTCCCTTGGTACCAGCGGCCTTACACGGTCCTCACGATACCCCCCGTACATCAGTCAGGAAGCCGCAACTCCGTTCTGCCCTCTCCAGGACATTGACGCCATGAACTGGGTAATTTGAAAAGCTGTTGGATAGCGTCTATCTAGGTAAACGAGCGAGCCCTAAACCCCTATTTTCTACAGCCAAAGCAACGAGGAGGCGTGAAACACCGGAACGGTCTTCGACGCCAGCGAATAGCGGAGGCGCAGGTTGCAGCTCTTCTGTCGCCGACTTGGCGCCCCCCGCCGTTGCTCTCGCTAAGGTTCCCCGTCCATCTCCGTCTCGACTCCCCCAGGACTCTTCAAGGACGCGATCCACGCCCGAGAACGAGGGCCGACCCCCGCTCTCCTTCTCGACAGGTCCCCCTGGGAACGCGAACTCCCGCGCCCCAAGACATCCCTCGCCAGCGACGACAGCAGCGACGTCCCCGGGACCACCCCGAACGCCGCCCAGACTCGGAGCATCCTCTATCCCGACCTTCTTCGGGTCGACGACAGTCGTGCCTACGACCCCCAGCCGCCGGGGCTAGACACCGGGACGCGCGGAGTCCTCGAACACCCTCCCCGGGGTACCCGCCAGGTCGAACCCTTCGATCGGTGGTGGTCGTCGTTAACAGACCGCCGCCTCCGGTAACTCCACCTGGTCACCTAAATAACCCCGTACCGGTAACCGAGGTGAGTGGAGGCGTCCTCGCCGAGCTCGAAGACTATGCTCGAGCTGAATTACTCGACATATCGTGCGCTCAGAACCTCCTGTCCCGCTCCGGAAGCAAAACTAATGTGAAATCTGTGCGTTCTAGTTGAGTGAAATGTTTTAGTGCCAATACTAGTTTTAGAAAAATGTCCCCCCTATACGTCGAATAAAGTGGCTGAGTGCAGTTGTATCTCCGTGTTAAACCTCTTACCACAATCCCCTACCAAACCGTTATCCAACGATAACAATATATATGTCATATATGTTACTCCCAAGTTTTTTACAAGTAAGCCACATATATCTCACCTCCATCTGGCCTATATTGCGTTTATATATAACCTATATAAAACAATGCACCCACGTATAGGTGAGAGCGTTGCATATAGGTCGTTTGGGGTCTTATATATCTCGTTTATAGATCGTAAATAGGTCACTTGTATAAGTTACACACATAAGTCGTTGATAGATCTTATATATGTCAAATATAGGTCGTCATTCTCTAAGGATGATAGCAGCTTCAATTGTGCGCTTTCAGGCGCTGCGACTTGTTTCTACGCTTTCGTGGGTTTCGACTCGATCGCAACGACCGGTGAAGAAGCTCGAGATCCCGCTCGCAGCATTCCGATCGCGACCATAACTTCGATGACGATTGTTACTGTGACGTACATGCTTATCAGCGGTGGCCTCACTCTGGTCGTCCCTTTTTGGGAAATCAAACCCGATGCCGCTCTTTCGGACGCTTTTGCTCGCAAAGGAGTCATTTGGGCGCAAATCATCATAAGGTGAGATTCATCGATTGATGAAATAATGAAATCATCGTCATAATATTACGATTATACATACATCCATTGTCATCGTAAGACTTGGAGAATAATTTCGGTAATGTCATATTGGGTTTTCCCCCCAAAAAAACAATGCGAAAATGAGACAAGAAAGCGGTTAATTTTGTGAAACAACAGTTTGGGCGCTGCTTGCGGCATGACCACGAGCCTGATGGGCTCATTGTACTCGTTACCACGAACCATGTACTCGATGGCCAAAGATGGCTTGCTCTTCGGCTTCATGTCCAAAGTGAACAAGAAAACCCAAGTGCCGGTCGTCAATCTCGCCATCAGTGGCGTCATCAGCGGCGTCATCGCCGTGGTTTTCGACTTGCAACACCTCGTGGAGTTCATGTCGATCGGGACTCTTCTCGCCTACACAATTGTTTCAGCGTGCGTCATCATTTTGAGGTACAGGCCGGAAAAACCGGAAAAACCGTTGCCCCGAATTTCGTCAACCGGGACGAACTCTCTGGCTTCGCCGCCTACGGAAGGTGCGGATTCCAGTGACTGTAGTAGCAGTCTCGCTTCTGTGGAATCTGAGGTGAAGTTGTTGAATTCACGTTAATCAACCGGAATCATTCAAATTAAATTCACCGAAATCAACGTAAATTGTCCCGGAAACTATACATCATTTCTCGATACTGTAAATAATGGTAGCTAGACGAAAGTTCCTGACGGCTCGTTTTTTTCAAGTGCCGAACAACAATGACAATTATTGTTTCAACTTTTCTCAACGCATCTAAATATTATACTACGCGCGTGTACATAATATTGTTGCGATGATTCATTCAGATTTTGGAATACTGCGAAGGAACGGGTCGACTCAAAACCCGATACGCTTGGCTCGGCAAATACATAGGGCACTTCGAACCCGGCGAATTCGTCGCGAAATGCACTTATCTGTAC
This sequence comes from Platygaster equestris, assembly GCA_030522785.1. Classification (NCBI taxonomy): domain Eukaryota; kingdom Metazoa; phylum Arthropoda; class Insecta; order Hymenoptera; family Platygastridae; genus Platygaster; species Platygaster equestris. The sequence continues at coordinate 13,849 of JAPYZK010001309.1, read as the reverse complement.
GTGACAGTTTGTTTGCTAGCCTTCGTCATTATTTTTCTGCCACCGAAAGCTCCGGGATCGGAGTTGCACTGGTGGGAATTCTCGCTGTTCGTTGTTTGCGGCCTCGTCATGTCCATGTGTAAGTCGAGTAGCAATACCGTACTCTTCCGAGGGGCAATTCACTCTGGGAGTCATGATTCCCGTGACTCCCATTGACTCCCATAATGGGATTCACGGACAGGACCGTCCCTAGGTTTTTCGGGGCCCGAGGCAAAGATTGTAGGCGGGGTTCCTTAATTCAATGTTGTTATGAATAACAAATTGGAATTTTTACCTTTCGGAAATATTAAGAGTCCTAAAAATATTGGAATATACGAGTTTTAGCATTTTCAAGATTGGAAATTATTGAATTTTGACATTTTTGAAGGTAAAAACTTAAGGTTTTAAAATAAGGTCTGGAAGTTTTGCTATTTTTGAACTTTGTACGCATTCCGAAGTTTTTAAGTCTAGAAATTTCGAAATTTTCGGAACCGCAGAACTTTGAAATTTCGGAATAATGAAGTTTTGGAACTTGTCAAGCTTTGGAATTTTTGATTTTTGAAAAATTATCAAGTTCTGCAGTTTTGGACGTTTCGGAAATTTTACAAGTTTTTGAAATGTTGGAAGTTTAGAACTTTTTGAAAATGTTCAAAAACTGCGGAATTTTAGAATTTTCAAGATTATCGATATTTTTGACATTTCAAGATTTTTAAGTTTCGAAGTTGTAAAGTTTTAAAATTTTCAAAATTTCGGAATTTAATGGAATTTTCAAGTTTTGAGGAATTATTAAGTACTGAAGTTTTAAAAGTTTCGAAAATTTTATGAGTTTCAAAAATGTTGGAATTTCGGAGTTTTCGAAAATGTCCAAGAAGTTTCAAGTTTTTGAGAATTTCCAAGATTACAGGTAACTGAGTTTTGGCATGTTTAAAGTTTGACATTGCTGAAAATCATGACTCCCAACTTGAGAATCATGACTTCAGCATTTATCGGAGAGTAAATTGCCCCTCGTATCTTTCATCATCATTAAAATTATTGCTCGCGTCATATTGTTGTAACATTGTGCGAAATGTCAACAGGCGTTTTTCTCATTTCCGCGCATCGGCAAAGACCGAGCAGCGACAACTTCGAGGTTCCAATGGTGCCCATCATTCCGACATTGAGTATTCTAGTCAATATTAGCTTAATGTTCCATCTCTCTCCTGTGACTTGGACGAGATTTCTCATTTGGATGGTCATAGGTGAGTTTATTGACGACATTTTTCCATCATTCATGCAATGTAATAGTTCATTTAGCAATTACCTAATAAATGTAAGAATACGCTACATTTCCGCCCCATTTTTCCAGGAATGGTCATTTACTTTATGTATGGAATCCACTACAGCAAAGAAAACGACTTGGAAAATTCGTACGATGTTTTAATGGCGAGTTCCGAAGCCGAAAGAGGCGCCAAGTGGGGCGCAACTTCGAAATCGAATGTGAAAAGTGATAAAGTCCCGATACTCGGGGATGACTAGTCCGAGGAAAATTTCATTGCAACGAAGCTGAATGCGTACAAGAAACGAAATCCAGAGTAATCCTCACGAACGATCGAATTTTACCCACGAAACAATGGATAGCTGTATTTTTTAACCGCACATACGTTTTGCTCATCGTCATGTTTCAACGTAACTACTGATTAGCCATATTTTTGTACATACTCTATACTGATTTTCGAATTTTACTCCCTTTGTATTCTTATTATTATCAGGATTATTTACATTGGAATGCATTGGAACAAGTTTAAAATTGTATATTAAAGTTTTCGAAGACTCGAACTGAAGACGAATTGAGCACATTTGACTCCAGTTTTTGTAGGAACATGTAATGCATTTTGCTATCGGGAAAAATATGTGTACTGCGGGTGTCAGCGGAGGAGAACGAACGACATGAAAAACTGGTCGTTCTTGTGTCCTGAAAAAGTCGAAATTGTGTACATAGGGAAAAATGTAACGGAGCTTTTCAATGCGTGAAAGGCTAGTCGTTTGAATGGTGCCTTGGTAACGAAATTAATTGAACGGGGTGACAATAGTTGGACCGAGAAAAAAATGTTACGTGTCTCGATAATTTTAATAAAGTTTTCATGTTGCTTGTCGATTGTGGAAAATTGATGTTGACTTTCATTTCGTTCATTCGTCTTGTTATAACAAGTCCATTATTCCGAAAAAAATGTAACAATAATATGTATCGTATGAATAAGTTTTTATTCGCGGTATTTAAACAAAAACAATTAAGAATAAGTGTCAAGTATCTTTTTTGAGTAGAGTCAGCATAGGGTTGAATGAGCTTTTAAAAAGATGTTTCTACAGGTTCAAAAGTGTCGAATAATTTTTTATATATTTTTTCCAAAAAAAGGTGGGGCACTACACTACAATCCTTAGAGAACGACGACCTATATTCGACATATATAAGATCTATAAATGACCTATATGTAACTTATATGGGTGACCTATAATTGACCTATAATCGCCATATAAAACACATATATATGACCTATAGACGACCTATTTTTATTACCTATAAACGAGATGTATAAGACCCCAAACGACCTATATGTGCTTGCATTGTTTTATAAAGGTTATATATAAACGTAATATAGGCCAGATGGAGGTGAGATATATGTGGCTTACTTGTAAAAAACTTAGGAGTAACATATATGGCATATATATCTTGTTTATAGGTAATATATACGTCATAAATATGCCAAACATATCTCAATTATATGGCGTTTATAGGTGCTATGTATGTCATATAGGTCGTTTATAGGTTTTACATAGGTCAAATATAGGTGGTCGTTTTCTAAGGGAACTGCACCTAATTGTAAGGTTTTTAATATCACTCACATTTTCCCTCTTGTCACCCTGTACTTTTTTCATAAATAACGATCGAAAAAATGATTGTCGTAAATTTCTCTGCCCTCTCACTCATTGGATAATGAACTTATCAGATTTGATGAGAGGTTTCCGTCTACTTTTTACACAATCAACTTTTTTTGTCGTCAATTACATCAGAGATTATTAAATGAGAATCTTGGGTACTCTCGTCAGAGCAAGTGTACGTACGTACGGAGCAATAATGGAGAAAGTTCATATTTTCGTGTGCGCGGTTTTTTACTATTTAATATGTTTTTCGTCACGCAAAGTAGCACCGTTTTCGAAACTAGACAATAATTGCACAGATTCGGCAATGAAGAACGTCGAAGAAATTCAGTCCACTATTTCGAAACTTGAAAGAAAACTGCAAGTGTTTGAACAACCAGGTAAATTATTACACAATTTCCGAAATTCGTGTCATATTTTCCAAATTCCCGGAATGGACTTTTTTTTTTTTAATCGTACGTATCGAAACTTCCGCGAAGCTGAAATTTTTGATGGCCGGATATCTGATCGAGGGGCGGACGCAGAAAAAATTTTCGGGAGGGATATACAAAAAGATGTTTCTTTATTTATGAAATTCCTGGAATGTCTTAAACTGTCGTAATTTTTGCGGTTCTTGAAATTTTTGAATTTCTCGTAAATTCGGAAATGTGTGATATTCTCATAATATTTTGAATTTCCACATTTTCGAAACGTCTAAAATTTTTGTACATTTTCGGATTTTTTGGAATACTCAAACCTTTGAGTATACGAAATGTTTAAAATTCTAAAAATTTTGGAAATTCTTCGAATTTTCGAAAATTTTATGATTTTTGACATATTTGGACTTAAAAAAATTGTAAACGCATTACAAAATTTTGATTTTAAACGCAAATTTTGTGAATTCGCAATTTATAGTGTGGAAAATCAGTAACAATCCCAGCGTTTGGCAACTATGTGCCCAAGGACCGTGCAAATGCAAATCCGAAACGAAGACTTTATTTTGTTGGAACCAAAGTTACTGGGAATTGCCGGTTAACCAGCTCGTACCAGAAGATTTGATAAAATTGTGACCTATATTAATTTTCTATTGATCATCATTCAAAAAATAATAATTTTCATTATAACAAACCCAATTTCCAGAGACTTGGGGAACAATTATTTAACTACTCTCCATGAAGACTCTTTTCGTGGGTTGAATAGTTTGAGTAATTTGTGAGTCTGAAAATGAATTTTCACGACACACAAAAATTGATTCTTATCATTACATATTATTATAAGAAATAATATTCATCATTTATTAATAAATTACTGAATAATAAATATGATTTATTGGATAATATATATATAAGTATTTATTTATTATTTATTGATAATAATAATTTTTCCCTCAGAGTCATCAAAAGCAACCTGATAAAAAATCTGCCAGAGAATGTGTTTTCTTCTTTAACTAATTTGTTGTATTTGCAACTAAGTAGAAATTTGATTCAGGAATTTGATAAGGATCATTTTGTGGCGACGCAGCGATTGAGAATTTTGTAAGGATAAGAAAAAAATTGTATTCGAGTCGCTTTTACACGCAAAACAGTGGGAAAAACTGTCATTTTTTTTTTGATAATTACGCATGAAAATCATAATTAAAATAAGTTTTTTCGGATTTCCAGGGATATTTCATCCAACAAATTACGAACTTTGCCAAAAGGATTATTTTCGATGAAAAACGACCTGATCGTCATAGACGTTTCGTCAAATCAATTAACTTCCCTCCCTAACGATGTATTCTGGAATTCGAAAAGCTTAAGCGAGTTGCTGTTATTTAACAACAATATAACTTCGCTTCCGTTCGATATTTTCCGAAATTCGAAAAACTTGACCCTGTTGCGACTGGACAGAAATAGAATTTCGAAACTCCACGTTGAATTGTTCACGAAATTGCACGCTCTCACGGAACTTCACCTCGCAGACAATCATTTGAGTCGCGTGCAGAAAAACGGATTCAGTCAGTTATTCCAGCTGGAATTTTTGGACTTGTCGAAAAATAGGATACGTCATGTGAGTCACTTGAATCGCACTTTTACGAAAATTCTTCATCTCGTCTGTAAAAAAGCTGTCAATTTTTGCAAAAAATCACGAAATAAGAGCTTAATTTTCAGGAAAAATCGAAAAATTCGTATTTCAATTCCAGATAGATCCCGACGCATTTCACGGATTAATTTCTCTCAAAGAATTACAACTCGGAGAAAACCGACTGAAAAATATTCCTTCGAATTCATTCCAGTCAACATTTTCTCTGCAACGACTCATCTTGTACAAAAATCACTTGAAATCCCTGAAATCCGACGTTTTTTCGGGTCTGACGAATTTGAAATCCCTGTACTTGAATTTCAACAAGTTAAGATCTTTGCATCCGGAGGTTCTAAAATCCACGCCAAATTTACAAAGATTGTAATTCAAAACCTACATTTATCAAACCAATTCAAAAAATACACATCATAATATATTAATAGAACAATAATGACAAATAATCAATTAAGTCATAATTAATGATTTAAACATTTTTCCGCGACTTACGTTTACTTTTTTTTAATGTCATCAATTTTTCATTCGTGTTCATCGCTCGCATTTTTTATTCGAGTCAATTTTTCAGACAATTGGAATCAAACAATTTGTCGCATTTACCCCGAAATTTTTTGGATTACACGCCTGAAATGACGTTTTTGCGCCTGGCTTCGAATCCTTGGCACTGCGATTGCGCCGCGTCTTATCTGGCGAAATGGCTGAGGATTGAGTACATTATTCGCACCGGTTTCAATAATGTCTCGATCGAAGAGTTTGACGAGCAAGGAGATTTTTCCGAATTTGGATTTGGAGTGGTTTGCAGGGGGCCGAACTTTTTAGGGGGCAGGCTTTTGATTCAAGTGACCGTTCACGAACTGTGCTTGGGCGAATGGGCCTCGATGAAAGGGCTGGTGCCGAGGCTTTCTATCAATGCTTTTTGATCGACTTTACGTAACATACATAATCATAATATAGTACTCTCTCATTCTGACATAGTCAAATTTGACTAATTTATAGACAAATTTGACTAACTGGTCTAGCGGAAAAGACATTACTAGTAAATAGTCAAAAATGACTTATTGAATTAGTGAAATTGAGTTGACTACTGAAAATAGTCAAAAATAACTCTTCAATTAGTCAAACGTGACTACTGGAAATAGTCAAATTGGACAATGGAATAGTCAACGAGTCGACTATTAAAATAGTCAAAATTGACTAATTTGTAGTTAAATGTTACTCATTGTGTTCGTAAAAATTGACTAATCGTAATAGTTAAAACTGATTAATTCGTAGTCAAGTTTTACTAATTGAAATAGTCACATTTCACGAATTCTAATAGTTAAAATCAACGTATTTCAAGTCGAAAGTGATTAATCGAAATAGTTCTATCTGACTTCAATCCCCTGGATGTGACTATTTTAGTAGTCAACATACTACTCATAAAAAAGTAGAATTTGACTATTTGAAATAGTAATTATGGACGACTAATTGAAATAGTCGAATTACACTATTCGAAGTAGTCCTCATTTAAATAATAACTATTTTTTTAGTCAAAAGCTAAAACCACTAATCCGAATAGTCAAATTATTGACTAATTTGTAGTCAAACGATTTGACTAGTCCTAATTAGTCGAAATGTCACTAGTCAAATAGTCGAATTTGACTATTATCGGGAGTAATACATTGGAGAATGACTATTTGAGTAGTCAAAACAACGATTACTAATTCAAATGGTCAAATTTTGACTGTTTCAGAATGAGAGAGTAACAAGTAAGATGTACATGGGGACGTTAATTTTGGTAATGTTTATAAAATCTCGAATTTTCAGGCTATACACTCTGATTTTTCAAACATTATTTCGTAAAATCGTACGAAATTTAATAAACACGAAAAATTTCTGAAAGCTTGAAATTTTTGTCAATTTTTTCCGAACTCAAGAGTTTCAAGAAATCTACGAAAATAGAACAATTTCCTTAAACTTATCAGTAATTGTTGAAAATTATTTAATTTGATTCAAACTTTTCCAAAACATATCGGTATTTCAATGTTCATTTCATAAGCAACAAAAATATATATTAATATTCTCAGTATGTAATAATTCATGAATAAACAATAATTCTTTCATCATTTCGACGTTTATTTATTTACGCGTACGACAGTAAAATTCACCTGATTTATGTCACAACTTTTGCTCTCGTGTTAGAGTAGGCAAATTTATATACATTTATGCACAACATAAAGAACGCACTATATAATTACATACATTAAAAAATAGCGTATCATTGTTTTTCTTTTCGTAGAAGGCCAAAAAGGAACTTTGCAAAATTGACTGAAATCGGAACTAAAAGTCCGAATACGAAATGGGCTCTTGGGGTTTTTCGAATTTTATTGGTTTGTAAACTGCAGAAGATTGATCCCAGCCTCGCGGCGCGGTGTTGTAATTTTTGAAGTTTTGGTAGCTCGAAATTTTCGGTCCTTTGTAAGGTTTGGGCGGTTCCTCGGTTTTCTCTGCAATTTTTGTGGTAAATGGTGTTTTATAAAATTTACAAGATGGGACTGTGGTTTTGTGTATTTTTGGAAAGACAAATTGTACGATGTTTTTTTTTTACGTTATTAGAGTGATTTCATTTTGTGATCACTTTGAATGATATGATAATTTGGTACGTAAATATTGGGCTTTATCGAAGATTTTTGTGATTTGTTTTCGATTTTTAAAGATTTTTTCGAATTTTGAAAATATACGAAGAAAAAATGATGGAGGAAACATTTTTTATATTTTGAAACGGGGATGGGCAACTATGCAGCTGTCCTTTTTTCTCTCACAAGAGCAGTCGTTTGGTGATAGAGAGAGAGAGAGAGAGAGAGAGAGAGAGAGAGAGATTGAAAAAAAAATCGACAGCGTTTCAAAACGCGTGAAAAACACCAGCATAAGCAAAAAAAGCTCCTGCAGATCTCCCTAGCCAGCTGGGGGCGACGATATTTTGACGCCAAAACGTCTCCAAAAGGCGATGTTTAGGCGACGTTTCAGTCACTATGTGAAATCATCTAAAAATTAATTTTTTGAGCGTTTTTCGAATAAAATTAATTGAATTTGCATTCAGTACAATCTTAATATGCTTACGTACAATCTTGAATAATTGTATTTTTAATCGTTTTTTGCAAAATTTACATAATCTGAGTTCTAAAAATCTGAAAATTCTGAGTTTCTCCGAAATTTCCGTAATTCAACGTTTTTTCGGAATTTAAAAATATCGGATTTTCAAAAACATTTGAAATGTTGGAGTTTTTTCGAAAAATTTGGAAATTGTTATATTTTAGAAACACTCGTAAACTTTAAGTTTTTTTTTTATAACAAAAATTCCAAGTTTTTCGGAAATTCAGAAATTTGTAGTTCTACAACAGATTTGCAAATTTTTAGTTTTTCTGAAAATTCGACTATTTTCGGTTTTTCGAAAAATTTGACATTTGAAGTTTCATGAAAAATTCGAAAATTGTCAGATTTCGGAAACAGTCGATAATTTCTATGTCTTTTTATTGCGAAAATTTGATGTTTTCCACAAAAATCGAAAAATTCCAATTTTTTTAAAAAATTTGACAATTCAAGTTTTTTAAATCTTCAAAAATCTTCAAGTTTTTCGAAAGATTTTAGAATTATATGTTTTTATTTCAATTTCCAAATTGTAGTTTTTTAGAAAAATTCGAAAATTTTGAATTCTCAGGAAATTACGAGGATTCTTAGTTTTTTTGGAATTCATTAAGTCCTAAATTGTTCGAAAATTTGAAATATTTTGAGTTCCTCGAAAAATTCAAAAAAATTGATGTTATCGACCCTATTGATTGTAGTTTTTATAAAAATAGGCAAAATTTTTATAATTTCGGAGAATTATTTTTGAAAATTCGTTTTTTTATAAGGTCGATCTTATAAAAGTTATAGGAAATTTTCGATTTTTATGAAGTGGTTTTATAAAAACTTTATGAAAAAAAATTTTTTTATAAAATCGGTCAAAATTTTCATACAATTCATCTGTTTTTTTTTAATAAAAACTATTAAAGACTCTACATTTTCTTATAAAACCTTTAGTTTTATAAAAACTTGGCCATTTTTATAAAAGTATTCATATTTTTATGAAGAAAACTTTCCTGATATAAGTAATTTCTCTTATAGTTATATTTGATACGTCTTTATTACACAAGGAAATAAAAAATCATGTCCGAAGCGTTTTTGAGTAACTATAAAACGTTAAAACATAAGATTTTTCAGGATTTAAAAATTCTTCAACTCAAATTGAAAATAAGCATCCAAATTGACATAGATTTGATGGACAAGAAAGTTGACTATCGGACTTCTGATGCAAAGGTCACAAGTTAAAATCCCGCTGCCTCCAACAAGTTTTTAAATGTCTTTCGAAACGAAATTTGAGCTAGAGCCTCATAAACTGATAAAAAATGGTGTATACATTAGCCAAATGATCCAAAAAAGGTTAGAAAAATGTTTGCATATTTTTAAATATGTTGAAAAAAATTTAATAAAAAAAATTTTTTTTTCTAAAACTTTTATAAAAAATGCAAATTTCATATAACTTGTATAAAATCGACCTCATAAGCATTTTTGTAAAACTTTTTCATAAGGTTTTCATAAAAAGTAAAATTACTAGGGGCAAGATTTGGGAAGTTGAAGATTTGCGAGAAATCAAAAAATGTGAATCCGTTCGAGAAATGTCTCGTCGCTGAAAAAAAGCAAGGCGAAAACGTCGCTAAAACGTCGCCCTCAACTGGCTAGGGCTCCAAGCAACTCACCCGAATCCGGTCTAAACCTCTTGGTCTCAAAAAACACCTGCGATTTCTCGATCCCGTTCGCATTCATTCCACCACCGTCCAAAGCCCCGGATCCGTTCGCCACCTCCTCTCCAGGAAGCAGCCCATCCTGCTTCCCACCCCCATTAACAAGCCTCCCGTTCTCCCGTTCGCCAACTTCCCTGCGGTAGCCGTTATCCCGAAAGCTCATTTTCTCCGAATCGAAGTCCACCTCGTACGACTGGTAATCATCATTGTCGTCATTCGGAGACAACGAGTCTTCCAGCGAAAGATCGTCCAGCATGTCATCGTCATCCTCGTCCAAACTTTCCTGCTCCCCGTTTCCGGAGTAAGCCTCGATCATGATTTGTTGCTTGTTCTGAGCATCGCGATTCTTCCCATGGTAATTACTGTACTCCCGAGACTCGAAAAAACGTGAAATGTCGTTTCTGTACTTCTGGTGGCTCATGGCTTCGCTGAAACACTTGATTTTCTGACACTGCGGCGGCCTGCAGGTCTTCTCGAATTCTTGGATAAGTTGTTTCACCGGTACCGGGGTGTACTCGCTTTCCTCGGTTTCGGACTCGTTTTCGTATTCCTGGCAGGTGCTGGGCCTGAGCACGACGTTGCGGGGCTTGCAGGCCTCGGCGTTAGCGTAAGGCGCAAGCATGTTAGGGTTGCAAAAGTAATTGTTCTCGGAATAGGGATTGCTACACGCGGACGAGAGTCGTCGGGGTTTCAGATACTTTTCGTCGTCCCGGCAGACCTGCGATGTACCTCGGTACATCGGCATTTTCGCGGCTTTCGGGATTCCGCATATGTGCACGTTTCGCATATCTCGGGGGTACGTTTCGGGGTGGACTCGGCATCTTTGGCAGCCTGCGTGGCGTTTAAACATCAGGGGGGTTGATTTTCACATTTTTCTTTTGTTTTCAGTGATAATAGTTTGAAGGTTGTTTAGGAGGAGGGGGGAGGGTTCCAGGATTACGGGGCTGGTTTTTTATTGGTCTATTTCATTTTGCCCTAGTGATTGTAGTTTTTATAAGAGCAGGCGAGATTTTTATAAAAATGCGTTTTTTTGCAAGCTCGATTTCATGAAGGTTACATAAAATTTTTGATTTTTATAAAGTGGTTTTATAAAAACTTGATACAAACATTTTTTTCATAAAATCTGTCAAAATTTTCATACGATTCATCTGTTTTTTTTTATAATAGCAATTGAAAGCCTCTAAATTTTCTTATAAAACCTTTATTTTTATGAAAACTTCGCAATTTTTATAAAAATTTTTATATTAAAAAAAAAAACTTTCCTGATATTAGGAATTTCTCTTATAGTAATATTTGATACTTTTTCATTACACAAAGGAAGAGAAAATCATGTTCGTGACGTTTTTTAGCAATTATAAAAAGTCAGAACATATGATTTTATAGGATTTGAAAACTCATCAACTCAAATTGAAAATGAGCAGCCAAATTGACATAGATTTGATGGAGAAGAAAGTGTACTATCGGATTTCTGATACAAAGGTCGCAAGTTCGAATCCCGCTGTCTCCAAAAAATTTTCAAATTTCTTTCGAAACGAAATTTGAGCTAGAGTTTCATGAACTGTAATAAAAAAATGGTATATACATCAGCAATATGATCCAAAAAAGGTTCGAAAAATTTTGGCACATTTTTAAAAATGTTCAAAAAAAGTTGTATAAAAGAAAATTTTGTTATAGAGCTTTTATAAAACCATTTTATAAAAAATGCGAATTTTACGAAACTTTTATAAAACCAACCTTATAAAAATTCTTGTAACATTTTTTTATAAGAATTTTATAAAAACTAGAATCACTAGGGTCGACGTCTAAATATAACCGCACAGTCGTAATACTTTTTTGGATTATTTCATGGAATTGAGAGTAATGAAGAAATGAAAAAGAAGCGGTTGTTGAAATTCTTTTACTCTAATATTGAAAGTTTTAGATTTTTTTCATTATTTTGAAAGGTACGGAAGTATATTTTTTTTTGCAAAATTTTTCGTGGTTTTTGGTATTTATTTCGAACATTTTACAAATTGTAAAAATTTTACGAATAATTTCGGAAATTTCACAATTTTTTAACATTTTACAAATTTTGAATATTTTACAAATTTCTTAAATTTCGAAATTGGCATGTAACTCGAAATCTTCGAATATGAAATAAGAAATCAACATTTTTCCCCAAAAGTGCAAAATTTCCCGAAATTTGTAAACGTCTAACATTTTTCGCGAATTCTTTTACTTCTCAGAAACTTATTTCTCGATGATATTCATCAAATTTCTGAAGACCTGGTAAAATTTTCGGCATTTACCAAGTTTTTAGACTTCAAAAAAAAAAAAAAAAAAAAAAAAAACTGTTCTAACTTGAGACATAGATTTAGAATGCTCGGAAACTATAAGAAGTTTGTCGTTTCTCTGATAATAATATAGTAATTTTTCAATATTTTTGTTACTGTTTTGGAATGAAACTGAAAGAAATTTTAAAATTATATTGTCGATTTTGAGCATATTTTAAGAATTTCAGAGAATTCAGGATGATTAGAGTTGGGAGAAATTTTTCGAAATTTTCTGTCACTATGGGAAACTACGCAGCTGTCTTTTTCTCTCTCACGAGAGCAATCGCTTAGTGAGAGAGAGAGAGGGCGATCGATAATATTGCCCACCAGTGTAATACAGTAAATTTTCAATTCTCTCCATCTTATTTCACGAATGGATAGGATACATTTTGACAGTTATTTCGTTGCCAAATGAACTGTTCTATCGTTTTGGGGCATTTTTGAGAATTTAATGAAATTCAGGATAGCTATATAAATCATCAAAAAAGCAATTTTATTCTAGTAATTAAAATTTCCAAGAGTTTTGATCATTTTGCGAAAAAATAGATTATCGCAGTACGACTTTTTTTCATTTTCTATCTCTTAATTTCAAAATTATCCACGTTTCACAAATTTACGGAAATTCCTCATTTTTAATTCAATAGGTCAAACAAGATCTTGAAATATCATCGCAAAAATCGCAAAAATGCCCCAAAAGTCAAAAATTTTCCAAAATAATGTCCAAAGTTGAACATTTCCAACCAATTCTCATATTTTGTAATACATCGAAACTTTCCAAAAGCCTTGCAAAATTTGCGAAACTATTCCCAAAATCGTACGAAATTTAAAGAAAATTTTGAAAAATCGAAAAATGTTGATCCATTCGCAGTTTCACAGGAATTTCCAAATTTTGTCAATGAAAACCTTCAGACGATATTTTCAATCGCGAAATCCGAGTCTTCTCATCTCCGAAAACAAAAGCTCTAATAAGTTATTGGGACATAAAATGCAAAAGCAAGCAAAGCAAGCTTCAAAAATCATGAACAGTAGAATAAATCTGCACCCCATGACTCACATTTTAATCAATAATCCGAACCATTCATCAGAAACTTACCGATCATTGAAGAGTCATCATGATACGTATCCAAGCAGGGTTGGTAATATCTATTAGGATTACCATTAGTGTAACTATAAGCCATAGGATGTGGGAGTTTAAAGTTTTCATCGATGCGATTTGTCCCCTGGCAAAGTAATTGTCGATAACATCAATATTTTACAAAATTTTCGACCATGCAGTTATGAGTGTTTTCGAAAATTTCGAATTTTCCTCACTTGTGCATTCATGTGCGAAGGATACTTCATACAGTCAGGGCTCACGTACGTTCGTGACTGTTCTTTGTCCACGACCCATTTTTCGGACCTTTTTCTACGTTTCGCGAAAATTTCAGCTCCTGCAGATATTTTTCATTTTGTAGATTTATATTTTTCAAGTTTTCGGGGATTCTCGTCTGTTTTGGGAAAATCCTGGACATGTTTTTCAGATTCGTCAAAAACTTGTAAAATTCCCATGTACCCTAGCCAGCTGGGAGCGACGAGATTTTGACGCCAAAATGTCTCCAAAAGGCAATATTTAGGCGTCGTTTTAGTCAGTATGTAAAATCGTTAAAAAATTAATTTCTGAGCGTTTTTCGGAAAAAAATAATTTTGCATTCAGTTCAATCTCAATATGCTCATATACAATCTTTGATA